>PVIH01007393.1:36515-100969 GCA_004025045.1 Sigmodon hispidus
TGTTGGGAGGGGGAAGAGACCTTGAATAAGGATATATAGGGAAAGCTGAACACAAAGAAAATATATGTGTAGCAATCTTATTTGTATTTCTACCCTTGATAAGCCATGCTTATGATTCTTATCCTCTGTATAGTTATTGTTAACTCTTCTGCATTTTAAATTCTTTTTACTGTTTTTTTTTGATAAATACAAAATAAAGTAGGAAAAAAAAATAAAAAAATAAAATAAACCAAAGGCCCAAAAAAAAAAAAAAAAAAAAAAAAAAAAAAAAAAAAAAAAAAAAAAAAAAAAAAAAAAAAAAAAAAAGAAAGTTTATGGCACAAAGTGCCTACATAAAGAATTTGGAGAAATGTGATACAAGAAACTGAAAAACAAACCAGAAAATTCTACAATAAAAAGAAGTAAATTCACCAAGAAGTAATAGAAGGCAGGGAATAATCAGTCTCTGAGCTGAAATCAATAGAATTGAAATAAAGAGAATAATAAAAAGATTTAATGATATGATCATGTGGTTTTGTTCTTTTAATTTGTTTATATGTTGGATAACGTTTACGGTTTTTCATATGTTAAACCAGCCCTGCATTTCTGAGATGAAGCCTACTTGGTCATGGTGGATGATATTTTTTATACATTGTTGTATATGGTTTGCTAAAATTTTGTTGAGAATTTTAGCATCAATATTCATGAGGGAAATTGGTCTGTAATTCTCCTTCTTTGTTGTGTCTTTGAGTGGCTTGGCTATTAGGGTAATTGTGGCCTCATAAAAGGAATTTGACAACATTCCTTTAGTTAATACTGTGTGCATGTTTATATCCTTAGATGCTGAAAAAGCCTATGACAAAATCCAACACTCCTTCAGCCCTAGAGAGATCAGGAATACAGGGAGAATATCTAAATATAATAAAGGTGATTTACAAGAAGCCGACAGACAGTATCAAACTTAATGGAGAAAAACTCAAAGCAATCCCACTAAAATCAGGAACTAGACAAGGGTGTCCGCTTTCCCCTTATCTATTCAATATAGTTCTGGAAGTTTTAGCTAAAGCAATAAGAGAACGAAAGGAGATTGAGGGAATACAGATTAGAAAAGAAGAAGTGAAGCTATCTCTATTTGCAGATGATATGATTGTATACATAAGTGACTCACAAAATTCTTCTTTTTATTTATTTATTTATTTATTTATTTATTTATTTATTTACTTATTTGCCTTGGTGTTTGCCTGAAACTGGAATTACAGACAGTTGTTAGCTGCCATATGGGTGCTGGGAATTGAACTCAGGTCCTCTGGAAGAGCAGCCTATGCACTTAACCACTGAGCCATCTCTCCAGCCCCCACAAAAATTCTTGTAAGGACCTGCTATGGCTGTTAAACACCTTCAGCAATGTAGCAGAATACAAGATTAACTCAAAGAAATCAGTAGCCCTTCTATACACTAAAGATAGAAGAGCTGAAAAAGAAATAAGGGAAACATTACCCGTCATAATAGTTGCAAATAGTATTAAATACCTTGGAATAACTATAACCAAAGAAGTAACAGACCTATTTGACAAATATTTTAAATCACTGATGAAAGAAATTGAAGAGGATATCAGAAAATGGAAAGCTCTCCCATGACCCTGGATTGGTAGGATCAACATAGAAAAATGGCAGTTCTACCAAAGGCAATCTACAGATTCAATACACTGCCCATCAAAATCCCAACACAATATTTTTTGGACCTTGAAAGAACAATACCCAATTTCATTTGCAATAACAGGAAAGCCAGGATTCCCAAAACAATTTTGCTCAACAAAAGAATCTCAGGAGGTATCACCATCCCTGACTTCAAGTTATACTATAGAGCTACAGTAATTAAAAACAGCCTGGTACTGGCATAAAAACAGACTTGTGGATCAATGAAATAGAATTGAGGATCCTGACATTAACCCAAAAACCTATGAATACCTCATCTTCGACAAAGAGGCCCAAAATATCCAATGGAAAAAAGATAGTATATTTAACAAATGGTGTTGACATAGCTGGATGGAAGTGTGTAGAAAAATGCAAATAGATCTGAGCCTGTTACCTTGCACAAAACACAAATCCAAGTGGATCAAAGTCCTCAACATAAACATAGCCATACTTTAAACTTGACAGAAAAAAAAGTGGAAAATACACTTTTACGAATTGGCACAGATGACCACTTCCTAAATATAACACCAGTGGCACAGACACTAAGACCAACAATCAATAAGTGGGATCTCCTGAGGCTAAGAATCTTCTGTAAAGCCAAGGACACTGTCAATAGGACAAAATGACAGCCTACAGAATGGGAAAAGGTTTTCACCAACCCTACAAGTGACAGAGGACTGATCTCTAAGATATATAAAGAACTCAAGAATCTAGAGGCCAAAACCTTGATTAACCCAATCAAAAAATGGGGTTCAGATCTAAAAAGGGAATTCTCAGGAGAAGAATTACGAATGGCTGAAAGGCACCTGAAAAAAATGCTTATCTTCTTTAGCCATCAGAGAAATGAAAATCAAAACAGCTTTGAGATACCACCTGACACCTGTTAGATTGGCTAAGATAAAAGACAAAGGGGACAGACTATGCTGGAGAGGATGTGGAACAAGGGGAACACCCCTCCATTGTTCGTGGGAGTGTAAGCTTGTTCAGCCACTTTGGAACACAGTATGGCGGTTTCTCAGAAAATTGAGAATCTATCTCCCCAAGGACCCAGCAATACCACTTCTGGGTGTATACACTAAAGATGCACAGTCACACTCCAAAGCCATTACTTCAACTATGTTCATAGCAGCATTATTTGTAACAGCAAGAACCCGGAAACAACATAAATGTCACTCAGCTGAAGAATGGATTAACAAACTATGGTACATCTACACAAAGAATTGCTACTCTGCAGTAAGAAAAAATGATATCTTGAAATTTTCAGGCAAATGGGTGGATTTGGAGATTATCTTCCTGTAGAGGTATCACAAAGTCAGAAAAATAAGCAGGGGATGTACACACTCATTAGTGGACTCTAAACAAACCAACAACCAAGAAAAAAGCAAAACATGTCCAAGCTGGAAACCACAACCACTGAACAACTTGGGATCAGAAACATCCTTGCCTGGACTGACTCCTTGGATGCCACTCCCCCTAGAGGATCACAGGTTTCACTCTTGAGGGAGTGGGGAGAAAACTGCATCTGCCAGGTGTGGAGACTGAGCTAAGCAATATTGGGGCAGTGGGATCATGGGACTGCCTGCTGCCTGCCCAGGGATGGGATGGGGATTTGTGGAGAAGAAAGAATGACCTGATGTGGTGGGAGGGGGAAGACCTTGAATAAGAATATACAAGGTTAGAAAGTGTGACTTCTTTGTTAATAATAATAATAATAATAAAAGAAAATAAAACAACAAAAAATGAAAAAAAAAGATTTAATGAAACAAATACTTGGTTCTTTGTGAAAGTTAATAAGATAGACAAACCCTTATCCAAGCTAACCAAGATGTAGAGAAAAAATATCCAAATATACAAAATCCAAAATGCAAATGAGAACATAACGACAGATAATAAAGGAAATTCAGAGATTCATTAAGTCATACTTGAAAAATCTGTAGCCCACAAATTAGAAAACCAAAAGTAATGCATAGCTTTCTGATTAGGTACCCCTTGCAAAAATTAAATTAAGACCAGATACGTAACTTAAATTGATCTATAACCACCGAGAAATAGAGGCAGTTATTGAAAGTCTCCAAAACAAAAAAGCCCAGGGACAGATGATATCAGTGCAGAATTCTACAGGAATATCAAAGAAGAACTAATACCAATACTCTTCAAAGTCTTCCACTAAATAGAAGAAGAAAAACATTGCCATACTTATTTTTTTTAATAAGACTATAATCACTCAATGCCAAAGAATCACAAATATGCAACAAAAAAAGAGAATTACAGTCCAATATTCTTCATGAACATTGATGTAAAAGACTCCATAAAATATACTCATACCAAGTACAAACACATATTGAAAAAAAATCATCCAACATGAACAAGTAGGCTTCATCCCAGAGATGCAGGGATGGTTCAATTTACAAAAATCTGTCAATGTCATCTATTATTTAAACAACCTAAAAGAAAAAAAGAAAAAAAAACCACATGGTTAATACATTAGATGCTGAAAACCCTGTGACAGAATCCAATATGCCTTTATGATAAATGTCTTGGAGAGATCAAAGATGCAATCACCAAACCTAAACACAATAAAGGCAATAAAACAGCAAGCCAACAGGCAACATCAAAATAAATGGAGTAAAGCTCAAAGTGATTCCACTAAAATCAAGAGCAAGACAGACTAACCTCTCTCCCCATATCTACTCAGTATAGTATTAGAAGTTTTAGCTAGAGCAATAAGACATGAACAGGAGGTCAACGGGACACAAATTTGAAAGAAAGAAGTCAAATTTTCCTTATTTGTACACAATATGATATTATACATAAGTGACCTCCAAAGGTCTACCAGAGAACTATGACAGCTAATAAACATGTTCAGCAATATAGCAGAATAGTAGATTTACTCAAAAAATTAATAGCCATTCTATAAATAAATGATAAATGGGCTGAAAAATAAATTAAAGAAAAATAACATCAAATTTCATTCAAGCAGATACAGATGTAGCGAGCGATTAGGCTACACACACAGGATCCCAAAAAAAAAAACCACTGCATTGGAACTAAACCCTTCAAGGTTGACCTCTGTCAAATGGCATAGGTAGTTTGTGGAGCCTCTTGCAGTAGGATCAGACTATGTTCTTGATGCATGAACTGACATCTCAGAGCCCATTCCCTATAGAGGAACACCTAACCCAGCCTTAATACTGGGATGAAGAAATCGGACCAAGTTCAATTGGATATGTCAGACTGAACTGACTCACCTTGAGACTCCGTGCCCTCCTTGGGGAATGGGTGGGAGAGATGAGATGTGGGAAGCCTGAGAGAGGACTGGGAAGGACTGGGAGAAGGGAAGGGAGGGCTAGCAGTGGTAAATATGGTGGTAAAACCTTTTTAAATGATAAAAAAAGAAAATACTTAGTCTCCAGGGGTTGGGGAAACACTACATTGGTATTCATAATATATACAAAATGAAACTATAATGTAAAAAGCAAGATAAAATTAAAAATACATAAATAAAATAAAAATTAAAAATAAGGTAAAAACAAACCAAACAAAAAATACCGTAACATGGCATTATGAGACAAGGAACCTCTAAATGTGCCACTGAAGTTATTTGTTGTTGGATACTATGCTTGACCTTGCAGGTAATTGTGGCAGAATCCAGAAAGCTATATGGAGTCCACTTGAACAACAAATATGTGATGAAGGAGTGGGAAAGATAGAAAAAACTGTATGGTACATGGATTGTGGAAGAGGCATTACTTTAGAACAGGTACAAGATTAGAGTAGAAGGTGTCAGTGGAACATGTAGTTGCCAAGTAGGGTAAGCAGGGTGGTGTGCAGCAGCCTGGAGCTTATGCAGAAGCAGACTCACTCCTGCTATAGAAGGCTCAACATGAGGAATGGTTCACTTTCTAGATTGGATCTCCTTAGAGGACCATCCAGGTCAATGAAGCCACTGGAGGCCATGTTGATGCTTATGGGCCATATTATTGCCCAGGCTGTGATGAAGCCTGATATCCATGGAAATATACTTGGTCTATGCCATTGACTCAAGTTTACCTGATGTCTTTGGAACTTGCTTATTTTCGGGGGCCATATTGATTTGAGTAGTCTGTGTAGGGCCAGGTTAATGTCAATAGTCTATGCTGACTTATCTCAATTTGTGGTCCTAATGTAGCTTGGGCCAGTGACTGTGCTTACTCTCTGCTGTCATTAGAAACCATATATATGGAAGCCCATTTACATATTCTTATTGTCTGTAATGAGCAAGGAAGCTACCTCATCTTGTAGCAATATCAATGACTTTAGATGCACAGTTGAGAAACATCCAGAAGACTTCTGTGACCACCCTACCCCACTACACATCCCAAATAATAGCAGCCTAAACCAAAAGCTATCAAAGACAACTCCTAAAAAGTGCAATAAGAATGCAGAAGTGAAGCTATCCACAATTGATGGCTTCTAGTGGGGATGTCAATGAAGAAAGTGTCAGTTCTGTGTAAGGGATAGGTCACTGTGAGTTGGCTTATGCTCCAGTGACTGTAAAGATAACACAAAATAGAATTATCTATTTTTAAATTATTCTTATTTTTATTTTTTGAGAGATCACAAGGGTGGTGGAGAGCAGACGTGAAGGACTGGAAAGTGAGAGTGATTGGGGTGCATAAGTAAAATACTTAAATAATCAATAAAAATATTATGTTAGAAATAAATGAGTATTCCCCCAGAGATACTTCCTTTTAAAAACCTAAATTTTCAATTATATATGAGTATCAATTGGAGATATCTTGACATATTCGAGTGTCTTTTTTACATTTTACAAAAGACATTGGCTTTAACCATAGGCAAAAGTCAATGAGAAAATATGCTGCAAACCAAATTTTAATTTGTTTGTTTTTAAAGGGACTCTAAGTAATCTTAGAAATGATGACTAAAATGCCACTTAAGAACTAAGTGGTTTACCGAATGAAAAACCTTGGGTTTCTATGTGGTTCAGTGACCCTGAAAAAAAAAACATAGAAAATATATAAAAGCAAATTTGCAGACAAATTCATCTATATGTATTTCAAAGTGGCATGTTATATTGACATTTTCCCCTTTAGCAGCATAGTTTTTTCTTCTTCTATCAATTTTCCTTGTATAGCAACAGCAAACTCAGAAAATATAGAAAAAGGAACATGTAGCTATTGCACAAGTCTTCCTATTAGATGAGACATCACCTTGTCTTCTCATTAATGATGCCTCTTCATGCTAATTTACATCTCTGAAATGTAGACTGAAAGAATATTCAGTACTGTACTTGACCATTGTTGCTTTTTTTTTTTTTTTTGTAACATATACAAGTCTAGATCAACATGGCATGGGACTTCACATTAGCTATGAAGCTTGAAGCGTTCTTATTGAAAACACCTTGCTATGCTAACCATGGAGAAAAAGCTTCATTTCATGTCTTGGTATTTGAAGTAAGTGGAAGCTACACAGAAGAACTGGATTTCTGAGAAGTATGAGATTCAGTCCACATTTAAATTGCTCAGATTATATTCTAATGGAAAATGAAGCTTGAAAAGAAGAAATGAGGTATTCTGTCAGAATATCTAATTCAAAATGGTGGTCACAATCCACCAAGCTTCTCCAGTTCCTTCCAGCTTTAAAAGTTTTATTTTCAATTTAAATATTAGACTGTGCTGAAGCATGAAAATCCTCCCCACAGGCTACAGTGAAATAACGTACTGCAATACTAATGATTATATCTGGGAAACAGTTACTGGAATGTGCTCCTTAAGGAAATGGATCTTGAAAGAGAACAAGAATATTGCTCAGCCAGTGAGATGATGAAAACTGGCTGGCTGCATCTTTGAAATGGGTATTGAATTGCTGCAGACTGCATGAGTGCAGAGATATGAAAAAAAGTGATAGTATTATAATTCCCTGCATGATTATAGTGAAAAGACTACTTAAACTGCAAGCTGTGTTAACTTCCAAAAATAGAGCATGAAACCTAACAGATGAGAGATGCTACTTTTATTCTTTCTACATTTATTTGCTCTTATAACAATGCATGTATGGGAGGGAAAATCATGCACTTAGCTTTTTATAGATAAACCTTTTCATCAGTTCAAAATAGCTCACATAACACCAAGGAAAACAACACCAGTATGGGAGACTCAAATAAACAAGGGAAAGCTGTTCCAGTACCAGCATCCGAACACTTTCAGTTCTTCACTGACAGACTTATAATGAGCATCTAATGAAAGATCAGAAGGGAAATTGTTAAAGTGGTTTCTGATAAGGAAATATCTGCTGTTGATTTTTCTGAGAACTTTTTTAACTAAGAAGTTACAAAAATGTATTGAATAGTGCATAGAAAACTATAATATTTTAACTGAATATTTTGTCATTGAAAGCTATATACATTAATATACTAAATGATTATTAGTATATAATCATTTATATTTATATTATAACTATAACTTATAATATAAATTGATTATAACTTATAAAGTGCATACACAAATGGAGATTAATGTGATTGTATTATTTATATTTATATGTGCTCAAACCATCTTCAATTATATATTAGCTCTATCATATTAGATGTCATTATTTCAAAAATTTCCAATGACACACACATATGGTGCTATGTAATAACATATTTTATTTATAATTTGCATATTATTTACTTTCATTGTGGAAAAATGTAATATTTTTTTATCCATGTCTCCCCTTGTTCAGGCACCCTTCCAGTCAATCACTCCTCTCTCCATCAGTTCATCTCCTCCTCAGCAAGGGCAGGAGGTCTCAAGGTCACAAGGTGGCTCAATATCCACTCCAGGCAGATCTGCTTTCCTCACCCAAACACCAAGATTGAGTCAGGTGTGAAAAATGGGCTCCAATGTGCCAGTCCAAGGTGTTTCAGAATCCAAGCTGTTCAGTGGTTGTGGTTTGCATCTTGAACATGCTAAGCTTTTTTTTTGTTTAAAGTCCACCAATAAGTGAGTACATCCCCTGTTTATCTTTCTGAGTTTGTGAGACCTCGCTCAGGAGAATATTCTCCGAATTCATCAATTTGCCTTCAAATTTTAGGATATCATTTTTTCTCACTGCTGAGTAGTACTCCATTGTGTAAATGTACCATAGTTTGTTAATCCATTCCTCAGTTGAGGGGCATCTAGGTTGTTTCCAGAATGTTGATATTACAAATAATGCTGCTCTGAACGCAGTTGAGCTAATGCATTTGAAGTACAAATGTGCATCTTTAGGGTATATGCCTAGAAGTGGTATTGCTGGGTCGTTGGGGAGATTGATTCCAGGTTTTCTGAGAAATTGCCATATTGCAATCCAGTGTGGCTGAACCAACTTACACTCTCACCAACAAGGGAGGAGTGTTTCCCTTGCTCCACCCACTCTTCAAAATATGGTGTCCTCTGTGTCTTTTATGTTAGCCAATCTGACAGGTAAAGTGATATCTCAAAGTTGTTTTGATTTGCAATTCTGTGATGGCTAAAGATGTTGACCACTTTTTCAAGTGCCTTTCAGCCATTTGTAATTCTTCTGTTGAGAATTCTCTTTTTAGTTCTGAGCCCCATTTTTTGATTGGGTTATTCAAGGTTTTGGGCTCTACTTTCTTGAATTCTCTATATATTTTAGAGATCAGTCTTCTGTCACTTGAAGGATTTGCACATTATTTTAAAGTTTATTTTCATTCAGAATTTAATAAATCAATAAGGAAAATATTGTTTGCTTTAATATCTCCCTCAATGTGGTAATAGATTCATTCATGCTGTTTTAAGGTACATGAATAGATGCAAGTGCATTAGACATATAGTTCATTGTAGGGTTCTAACAGTTATCCATTATGCTACTGTTGAGCATTTTTATCTTCTCATAGCAAATAGTACCAACATGACTATTTTGTTCCTCTGAAATGTCCATATATATATGTATTGCTCTGAAGTGAAATTACTATGTCATAGGATATGCAATTGAAAATGTAGGGATGCTGTCACATCTCTGCATAGTGTCAGAATGACTGCAATTTCATTTGGTTGATCCAATAAAATTTATTAATGATGTAATTTTAGCAATTAAATATACTACCTTTTCAGCTATAGCTTTTTAGTTTCTGACCTACCTCTCTATTTGCTACTAATCTTTATATTTCTGTTTTAATGCACCAAATAATATTTCTCTAAAATGATTTCATTATGGGAACATTATAGGTCTTATTTTAGACAGGGTTAAAATGTGCCTTTTTATTTTTTTGTGTTTTATGTAATTATTATGGAGGAAGAATGGATGTAATCATTATTTTTAAAGAGTTTAGAGAAAATACAACTATCAAAACTTAAAAAAAACCTACATATGAAAAACTAAAAATTTTAAGAAAATTTTGAGGGAGTTAAATTGTGTGTGTGTGTGTATGAGTGTGTAGATGTGTGTGTGTATGTGTGTGTGAGTATATGTGTGTATGTGTGAGTTGTATGTGTATGTGAGAGTGTATGTGTGTGTGAGTTTTATGTGTGTGTGAGAGAGTTTATGTGTGTATGAGTGTATGTATGTGTGTGTTAGAGTGTGGGTGTTAGTGTGTGTGTGTCATGTGATATTTCCAGCACTTCTAGAATATTAAAGTAACCCAAATTTTTAGTAACTACACTATTAAAATATGACAAATTTGATAGTTCTCATGTCTATTTGCTATTGAGTAGGTAAGTGATGAAGTTGTTCAGGAAACAGCTTTTTATTGAGCTAGTTATATTTTGAAGACAAATGTTAAATAAATTAACCTTCAATATCATATTCATTTTTTTAAAAAAAATTAAACTAGAATTAATGTGACTAGATTGATTTCAAATATAAAAGGACAGATTAATCATTGCAGCATTGATATAGTTTAGAGTTTTTCAATATATGGAGGAAGAGTTTTATACTGAGAAAAAGAAAAACAAACTTGGAGAAAGGGTTTGAGTATTTTTTCTTCCTCATATAGCACCTCTGCAGGTATGATGACCTAATTTGGATTGTAGGACACCTAGGTAAATGATAAAAGCAGTAGTCAACTTTCTGCCCTCTGGAGAGTAATTATTAGAACAAACTCTGTAATCAGCACATTGGAACATATGGTAGCCAGAGGGCTTCATTCTAGTTATGAGTGTTGATAAATAGCCAAGGGAATTCACAGTGTTCACGCATAGGAGAAAGCATCTACCATTTTCTACATTCAAGTGATGATGCTTCAAGCATTATTTAATGACTGGCTGTCTTAGCACTTGGTTATTTCAAATATTAAAACATACCATCCACCAAAATCTTAAACTCTATATATCATTAGTTATCCAAAGTAAAAAAGAAATTGAGATTGTATGCTCTTTTGTTTTAACTTGGTCACTTAGATCCTTCTTTCTCCATCCATAACTTTGGAAAATAAGTGACATGAAAATAGAAAAGGGAGTGCTAGTGCTAGAAAAATATGTTTTAAAAATAAATTACATTTAAAAATTAGATGATCACTTAGTGATCATTACACAAAAATTTTTAAATTAAGTCAGAAATGAATATCACTACAGAATCACCATATATGGACAATTCAAAATCTTGTGTAGCAAAGACTCTGATGTTATCATTAAATTGAACATTTGATATGTTCTAGACTGAAGAATCACAGAGCAGATTCTATCCAACATTAACCAGATGGCTTGGGAAGGAATCTCATGTTCAGGTCCTTGCTGTCCAGAGACAGCAGGAAACCCCAACAGCTCTGTGCTCTGTGTCCTAAATCTCTACTGAGCTGAATTGTAATTTCTTTGCTAATAATTAGTATGTTATTTTCCTTGTGTGATGTTTTACAAAAGTTTCTTTAGTGGCAAAGCAAAAAAGTCTGACTATAAGCTAAAATCTGGAAGCATAAATGAATCTCAATTTTAAATTACATTACTTAGAATATCAATAACAAAAGAAAATTATTTTGTTTTGTTAAATTCAAATTTTGTTAAAATCTCAATTTTAAATTATATTACTTAGAATATCAATAACAAAAAATTATAGGAGTTCAGGTTTGCAAAAAAAAGGCACAAGCTCTCTATTGTATTAACTACTATCATTGTTAGTATCAGAAAGAAGAAGTGATAAAAGAGAAGACAGCTGTTTCATTTTTGCCTCAAATTTGCATATTCTTACATTTTCCAAGTCATGATATTTGGTAATTAATGTTGAAATGTTTTATTTTTGAAGACTGTATGACAAAATAACAACATAATAGAATAATAGCAACATTCTTGTGATAGAATAACTTCAAATATAAAAACAAAATTAAATTAAATGATATGTTCATTGTCAAAACTAGAAATAGAAATAGGAAATTAGCTAGCTTTAAAGGAGAAGAAACAGAGAGATACAGGTAAATATTTATTCTATGTATGCAAAGTTTTATTATTTTCAGCATATGCTGTATTATTTTTCTAAATTTTAGAAGATATGGGTAACATATACTTTTTAGATATCAAATGAACAATTAACAATATTTGTCATTTAAATGCTAACATTTGAAAGACCTCATAATTTAGAGTAAGTTCTTCAGGTTTCCTTTGGGAACATTGGATCTTATTTCTGCCTTATGGAGCCCTGGATTTAGAGATGATGAAACTCGAGACTCATTTGACAGATAAGTCAAGGATGATCATTTTTGTGAACACTTTTGGAAAAAAAATAATAAAAAGAACATATTGGATAATAAGGCATTCTTTTCTTCCTTAAATGGTATTTACTCTATACTATTTTGACTTTGATCATCAATAATGAAATAGATTTCTACCCTAACAAATGCTGTATTCTGGGAGAAGGCACATTGTATGTGGAAACTCCAGTTCTTACATAAGTGAAGCATTCCCATTTTACTAGAGGTCTCATTTCTTAAATGTTTTATTTTACATAAAGGAAATGAAAATACCAAATATCTTCTCTCTCTCTCTCTCTCTCTCTCTCTCTCTCTCTCTCTCTCTCTCTCTCTCTCTCTCTCATTCTTTCCAATGCTGCTTGCTGCTTCTTTCCCATTCCTCTTACTCCTGACCCATCCCACCTCCACTCCTGCCCACCTTTCTTGTGAGTCTGACCTTAAACTCACAATTCTTTTTCAGTCTGCTTGTTATAATTTTAGTTACATGACCTTGTATCTTAATTATTCTATATTTTACAGAATAAAAAAATCCATTAGTATGATGACAGTAAGGTTTCCTTAATTCTGTAAACAAACAAACAAAAACACCCTCAACATTTGTTATACAACTTGTTTTCTTTAGCATGATATGCCTGAGATTAAAGACTTCTATAATAATATCCCAAAACTATACATATAAACCTTTGCTGAGCTTATTAACCAGATATTTTCCAGCCGAAAATGCAAAGGGCCTTTTTAGGACTGTCAAATTAATGTAAGAAAATAGTTCATTGCCTATATTTTTAAATGGTCTTACAAAATCAATATAGTGTAATATGGATTTGTCTAAGTTGTTTTCTTATACCAGAAATTGAATAACAACAATTCATATTTTATACTTTTAAAATGAATATCAATGCCCTTACCACTAGAAATATTAGCTTCAATATTCATTGTTTGAAAAATCTTCAAATTCGAGTTTGGATTGGATATAATATATATGTATGATATATATGTATGTATGATATGTATAATGTCTATATTAAATTTATACAAATATAAATTTATATATATTTATATGTATACATATTCCACAAACTTTCATGACTGAGAAAGAAAATAGCAACATTTTTTATGTTGCTTTACTTTTGTGGAGAATGATACGTGTTTTGTATCATGAAAATAAAAGAGCTCAAGGCTAGAACATAGCTAAATGACACAGTGCCTCACTTCTGCATCGATGGCCTCTGCAGGGGTATAGGTGAGGAAAGACTTATTTTCTTTAGGAGTCTGGTCACAGGGACTTTAATTATGCTCCAGTAAGTAAATAAACAGCATGAATGGGCACTTTTGTAAATGGGGAGATCATAAGAGTGGGTATGAATGTGAGAGGCCTGATAACTGAGTTTGATGGGGTACATGATGTAAAATAATAAATATATAAATAAAAATTTTTAAAAAAGAAAGAAGGGAGACCTTTAGCATGAATGTCTTGGATCTTCAGCCTTCCATACAATCATTCTATTTGGAACCAGTATCCATCTGCATTTGATCTCCTAAAATTCCACTGAATTTGCTACTGTGCCATCCACATCTAAGAACTAAATACAATGAATAAATGAGAAAAAAAAGAGAAAAGTTAAGTGACAGAAACTTTAAAAAGGCACAGAATTCTGGCACAAACTCCTAGTCCAGTCAAAGAGAGTGAGGAGGGATTATATAAGCAAAGGGGTCAAGATCATGATGGGGAAACCCACAGAGACAGTTGAGCTACTGGGATCTTATGGGCTCTGGAATGACAGTTGGAAACCTGCATGGGACTGAACTAGACACTCTGAGTGTGGAAGACAGTGTATGACTTAGACGGATTGTGGGGTCTCTGGCAGTGAGACCAAGATTTATCTCTAGTGCATGAACTGGGCTTTTGAAGCCCATTCCCTATAGAGGGATATCTTGCTCAACCTTCATATGGCGGATGGGTTTAATCTTGCCTCAACTTGATATGTAGACTATATTGACTCCCTGTGGGAGTCCTTAACCTCTCTGAGAGGTGGATGAGGGGTAGGGTGGGGAGAAGCTGGGGGCTAGTAGGAGGAGGGGAAGGAATAAAAACTGTGGTTGGTATGTAAAATTACAAAAAAAACCCTTTTAAATAAAAAATAAAACTTAAAAAAAGAAACCCATGTCATTAAGGTAGAAGAAAGATATCAAGAATTGAGTTCAATACATGTGACCTAATGTGGTCTACCTCCACATGTGCTCACTTGGCTTTTGTGAGGTATTACCTTTATCCGATACTGGATCTCTGCTCTTCAATTCCCTATCTCTTAAGTAATTATCTTTCTATGCCACTATTGTTCAAATTTACTCAGTATGTAATGTTTTACTCTATATTCTTCACCTTTTTAGTTCTCATCATCTAGTGGGGACCACTCTACTTGCAGATTCCATGAAATTGATGTTTGGCGATTCCACAGGGGAGCAATCATATGACACTTTTTTGTGCCTGGATTATCCCACTTAATATAATGATCTCTGTTTCAACTCATGGTTTTTATCAGGCATCTTTTAGTCTTTTGGTAGCTCAATAATATTGCATTTTGTGTGAACCACATGTATGCATCTGTTTAATAGTTCATGAGAATGGTGTTTAGGTTGTCTTTCAACTGAATTTGCCACTGAGTCAAACCACCAAACTAATAATATTCCTAACATTTCCCTTCCATGAAGACTATTTTAGCAGCCATTCAGAATTCAGCAATGCTACTATTGGGCATATTATACCCTAAAATGAGGAACGCATTAACAAACTATGATGCATCTACACAATGAACTATGCAGCAGTAAGAAAAAAATGATATACTAAAATTTGCAGACAAATGAATGGAATTGGAGAATATCCTCCTGATTGAGATCTCACAAACCCAGAAGGATAAGCAGGGGATGTACTCACTCATTAGTGGACTTGAAGCAAGAGCATTCTTATATCATTGAAAGATGATGGGTAAATAAAATGATTTAAAACCACACACACACACACACACACACACACACACACAAGAATATGTATTCTATGAGGGAAAAATCCATAATGATTAGGTATGTGAGAAGTTAAATGAGGCACAAAAGGGGCATGAGACATAGCATTTGAAAGCAGCCACTCCATACCCAACACAGGAAACGAAACCTATGGGGGGACTTCTAAAACACTAAAAGCATCCTGACATATTTGGCTATGCTAAGTTCAAATTTTCACCTTGTCTTATTGGATAATAAATAACCAAGAAATCAACATAAAAAAATTCACTAGGTTTAGTAAGTGCAAACTTCTGTGTGAAGTAAAAATCAGCAGGTTTGTTAAGCACATGTTTAGAATTCTGGATCCTCAACATCCATAAGACCTTTCATGGAACTTTAGTCCTTAGTTGGTTTAGGAATGAAGGAAGGTATATCCCTTGCTTGATCAGTAATGATGTGTTTTGTTACCTTCACATATTGGAAATAAGATTATGATTTTATAAATATGCAAGAAAGTTTTTTTTTAATTTTATTTTGTTTTGTTTTTAACAAAATTGAGTTTCACTGTGTATTAGACCCAGCTGTTCTAAACCTCACTTTGCAGACCAGGCTGATCTAGAACTCACACAGATCGACTTGCCCTGTCTCCATAGTGCTGGAACTGAAGGCATAAGCCACCATGTTGGGCAGTAAGAAAGTCTTAATGTACCCTTTACGAGGCATCATGTATGATATTGTAGCTATTGCCTGCATATCACTGACATGGATAAACAAAGAACATTTTGACCTTTAAGGCAATGGACTAATTAACACTTAGAAGGGAAAAGCATGAATGTCACTTAGGTATGAAGCTTCTGTAGATCTTTTCTATAGATCTTACTATCCAGAAATTATCATGTTATTAGAAGTTTGAAAGGGGTCCATAAAATACTAGGAGAGGTGTCTTTTGCATTATACTTTTAATAATATAATGAGTACTATTTTAAAATTATTTGAAAATCCTGGCTTATAAGTAATTCTAGATCAGATCCTTTATAAAATGAATTTATGATAAACGCTTTAACTATTTGTCTTTTGTCTTTAGGCAAACTATGATAAAATGCATACGTAGATTAGCCTTAAAAGACATTCTTGATATTAGGATGAGGAAATCGGACTTGCCTGAAGTGAATGCTGAGTTAATGCACCTTGGTTCTCTTGCCCTTTCTGGGGAGAGGATGGGGAGGTTGGGAAGTGGGAGACTAAAGATTGAGCAGGAGAGGTTGGGAGGGGGAAGGGAGTTGGAACAAGGGGATACATGGATTAAAAAAATGAGACTTAGAGCCGCTGCCGCCACCCCCAGCTTCCTCGTCATGGGGAGGGCACCAGGTTACTACTTCCAGTGGGGTCCATGAGAGGGAGGAGGCATTGCCTCCACTACGGCATCTCAGCACACAATGCAGAGCATCAAGTGTGTGGTGGTGGGTGATGGGGCTGTGGGTAAGACTTGCCTTCTCATCTGCTATACGACTAATGCCTTCCCCAAGGAATACATCTCCACTGTGTTTGATAATTACAGTGCCCAGAGTGCAGTTGATGGGCACACAGTGATCCTGAACCTGTGGGATACTGCGGGCCAGGAGGAATATGACCACGTCCGCACCCTTTCCTACCCTCAGACCAACGTCTTTGTCATCTGTTTCTCCATTGTCAGACAACCCTCCTATGAAAATGTGAGGCACAAGTGGCATCCCGAGGTGTGTCACCACTGCCCCGATGTGCCTATCCTCCTGGTGGGCACCAAGAAGGACCTGAGAGCCCAGCTTGATATCCTACAGCGCCTCAAGGAGCAGGGTCAAGTGCCCATCACACCGCAGCAGGGCCACAGCACTGGCCAAGCAGATCCATGCTCTGTGCTACTTGGAGTGCTCAGCGCTGCAGCAGGACTGCATCAAGAAGGTGTTTGCTGAGGCTCTCCCGGCAGTGCTCAACCCAACACGGTTAAAGCATGGGCGGTCCTGCATCCTCTTGTGACCCTGGCACTCACCTTGGAGGCCAGCCCTTTTTCCCCTACCAGTTGTGCCTTGGCGCCTTGTCTACCCCGAGCTGTGCCTTAAGGACTAATTCTGGTATGTGTTTTATTCCTTAAGGAGGTACACAGGGAAAGGGGTTTTGCGCCCTGCCCCACTCTGCTTGGGAATACCAAGTATTCATTCCATGAGTTCACCTAAGCCAGGTTGACCTTTCCAAGAGGCCAACTCAGTGCTACCTTCCTCTTCCTGCTACTGACCATTTCATCCAGCTTCCTACAAAGCTTTTGCTGTCTGTTGTGGTTCCTCCTCTCAGGTTGGGGCTCTAACCTCTCTACCTTTGCTCTTGGAGTAGGCTCTCCAAGATATTCTCTCCCTATCCCAAGGGAGGAGCCACAGATCCCCCGAGAAGAAAAATGCCTTAACCTGCCCTATGTGCCCAGGCCTTATGTGTCTGTTGACTGACTCTGGCCTCGTGCTCCTGGGGGCCTTTCCTACCCCATCAGCATCAATAAGACCTCCTGTCTCCAGTAAAAAAAAAAAAGAGAGAGAGAGAGAGATTTTAATCTATAAAAATAAAAATAAAGACATTATGAATGTAACAAAAATATTTAAAAATAAGAGAACATTGTGTAATAGTTTAATCAGAAGTATTTTATTTTTGTAAGTACTAGCATGAATTAATACTTTGTTTCCTATACTTAAACATCTTGTAGTTGAGAAAATTAGAAGTACACAAGGATTGAAGAAGGATGATGCCAGTGAACCTGAGAATTGCACGGTAGCAATGTTTTCTTCATTCACATTTGTGAATAGGTGTGTGCATAGTGTTTCTATGTGAGTGTGTGCATCTGTAGTGTGCATACATGTGTAGCTGGGTGGTTATATACATTTGTTTAAAAATTACATACAGTATCTTAGTATGTTAAAAAGTAACCTTCATAATTAAATATTAATAGGATTTTTTATAAATACCATTGGACTGAGGAGAACAAAGATCATTTAACATACATCTTTCTGTGCACTGTGTCCACTCTCAAAGGGTATTTTGATAATTAATGACAATATTTATAGACTAAGTAAAATTATCTTTTGTAAAATAACCAATATAGGGCATATTTGCATTTGACAAGCAACGTAACAGTTTCAACATTAATATTAAAGACAACCTTGGCAGCATGTTTAAAAGATGACATTTTCAATAAAACTGGGTGAGGCAAAATATGGACTGTGAATGCACAAGGCTAGTACTGAGCCAGAGGTTGCTGACAGGGCGTCAGTGACAAAGGCTCATAGATGACACAGTTAAAAAGCTGCCAGAGGAAAAGGAGCGCTACGATTTCCCTATTTCACAGGCAGCGAACGCTCTGGGTGCCTGGGGTCTCTTACCTAATGTAAGAGAGAGGAAGATGATCGCTTCTCCTTTCCTGACAAAACTGGAGGCTGTTCGGGTGATCATCTGCCATCTGTTGTCTACAGCAGTTCACTGCTGAAGAGTCCTTAAAGGGGGAGGAAGCTCATTCACGATGGAAGGTTGAATGTACATCCCGAGGTAGCTGAGCAAGTGCCCAGCTAATCCCCTTTGCACACAGGGACAAGCCTGCCACCAGCTCTAATTGATTCTGAAATGAATCTGTATAGAAAATTAGAAGGTTTTGGATTCCCATGTGAGCTTCAATAAAGAGCCAGGATGTTAGCCTGACAGCTGAATAGATTCAGAAATGAAAATCTGATAAGCGGCTTAAAACTGTACTTAAGTCCAGCAATGACTTGAATGCCGTTGTTAAGGGTGCGCTGCGTGTTGTCACCTAGTTAATTATCTCTGAAGATGAGTTCCTGCACAGGAGATGTGCCATTTTCCCTCAGCTTTGCCTCATCACATATTTATTAGCCCCACCCCACCGCCTTCCCCACCTATCATTGCTGGGAGGCAGAGAGGAAGGATTAGGCCTCTGTGGCTCCTCTGCTGTCAGTTCACCGTGCCAAACTTCAAATATGAACTGTTGCCTGTCCTGTCAGCAGCAGTACCTTTCACATCTTCATTTGCAAATGAGGAGCTGACAGTGTTTGGGTCTCCTGTTTGCTTGTGGCTCCAGCACATGAAAAGCAAACACTGTCACTGCCGGCTACTCTGTTTATCCCTGGGCAGATAGTATATGCCCTATTTAGAGATTTTCTTCAAAACGCTTTTTTTTTTCTTTTTCTTTTTAACTAGGATAGTCGCAGAGCTCCATGTCTTCATATTTTATTCAGAAAGCCGTCTGCAGCTTACAGAGCTTGCACTGCATTTGATAGCTATTTAAAACTGCATTTTTAAAACCAATTTGCACTTTTCTGGTTTATATTTTTTTGGTTTATTTTTTCCTAAATAAATGTAGGTTCATTTTCTAATATACAAGTTCAAGGTTCTTGTTAATTGATAGTTTATTATTTTCTGCCAAATTAAAACTAAGCAAAATTTTAAAGTATGATCATTTTTCAAAAATATGTTCCTGGTTTATTAAAGTTTTAACTCTTTAAAATTAGTTTGACTATATCAACAGAGCAAAACAATTGTGATGATCACCTGTTATTATTACTTTTTCGAGTAAGAGAGCTTAAAACTCACTTCTACATATACAGAGTACACCATGCCTACACATGAGCCACACACCAGTCAATAGTAATGAGCCTGGTTCTTACACTGGTGACCTCAATGGTGGAGTGTTTATTTAATTTACAGTTAATAGAAAATGCTGTGAGCATATTAATGCTTTCTAAAAATAACAAATTCAAATTGTATACCAGGACAATAGCATGAAATAAAAAAGAAAGATTTAGAGAAACATACTTGGTGACTATGAAATCTGAAATAACATTGAGTCAAGACAGTTAAGAATAGTGGGTCTGAGAGAGGTATGTGAGTGAGTGTGTGTGTGTGTGTATGTGTGTGTGTTTGTAAGTGTGTGTATGTGTGCATTGGGTAATTAAAATACATGAAGTAAAATTATTAATGTAATAATAAAAATATTATTAAAATAGTCTAATTTTCTGTCAGATCTTCAGTAATTATTATTCCCTATAACAAAACTTCCAGATAAATAACATTTTGCTGCAATCCATGTGTTAGTACAATTGACTAGATTGTAGTTTAAAAAACAGTGTAAGAGAATGAGATAATACCAAAGGGACTATCTATCCAGATAGTATGCCTAGACAAGTAAATGAAAATAATAAGAAAATATGAAGGATATAGCATGTGAAATTAACTTTATATCAACTCGGTGTTTCTCCCAGCTGTGTATGTGATCAGTGAGGACCCTATCCCAAATTGTAACAAAGAAAGAAATACTAATTAGAAAGGGTAGAAGAAAATTATCCTTAAGAAAATTATCTTACCGAGATTTATGTGGTTTTTCTCTTAAGAAAACAAGAAACTTAAACCAGTATCAGAGAACATGTGCATACTTATTGATCAGATGGGAGTGAATGCAGTGGTTAATGGCAACTGAATTTGGAAGGGTGACTTACAAGTACCCAAGGGTTAGTGTGCACTCTCCTTGAACCAAAGCATTAGCAATGGGGTCAACTTGCCTGTTTCTACTCAACATTTAACATTTCCTGTATACATTCTTTGTTTGTGGTAAGGAAGGTAAGCTTAAGGTCAGCAAAATGAACTGGCAGCCTCCTCTGAACTCCCCAGCCGGATGGGAAGCTGCTGAGCCTGCAGAGGTGAAAAATCTCAGCATCATTTTTTTGATCTTGACACAACTTGGACTATAAGACTTACAACTCATTGACTAGTTTGATTTCTGATTTTCATTATTGTGAATCCACTTTAATTTTCTTTTCTATGTCTGGGCATTAGCTAAGCTGATTTTATTCTGACATTGTTAAACAAAGAATGTCACTTTTGTTCATCATTTTATTTTTACAATTGGTAAGTGATTAGTTTTCATGTTTGCATAATATATCCCTTTTTCATATTATAAAATTATGTTCTCTATTTTTAGGTACCATGTTTCAAAGTTTTATTTTTTTAATGTGTTTTTTTCCTGTTAATTTTAAATGTGATTTGTAATGACCAGTTGTTGCCTTACAAAATACTTTATGCCATAGCCTTTGTTCTGAACATTATTACTTAAGTATACAGATCTACATCATGACTGTATAGGATTTAATGCTGCAAGTGTCATCAATTGCATAGCTTTTGTCCAATTAATAATGAAGTTTCTGTTAACACAGCAGGCTATCATTTGTATAATAAAGAACTTTACACAGGACACAGGGCTTTTAAAGAAAAGTGAGTTAAAATCAGACTCCTGGAATACAAAGTATGAATACAGCATTAACAAAGTTACAGTGGGAGAACTGATAACTGAGATTACTGCAGATCCTTGGCCCTTGCTAGTCCTATAGGAGTCTAGCTTGAAAGTGTAGAGTAAATCAGATTCTTTATGAAAGAAATAATGGGATTAAATAAAAGTTTTCCTACAGAATTAAAAAATGGAATGGTGCATCTAATAGAAGTTCCTAAAGAATTTACCTGTGTCTGTGGGGATACCGCTTTCTAGTCCTCTACTCAATATATATTTCAGTAAATATTAGCAGAGGTAACTTAATCATGAATACATTTTTTCAATCTGAGAGAAACTGAAATATAGGTGAAAGGAACACAAAATATCATAAATATGGCTCTACGTTTAAAGAGAAAACACTTTTTCCTATAAATGTCCTAGAGTAAACAAACAATGAAAGTTCTTTTGTTAAGGCAAGAATTTTTGTGTGTGCCCCAGAAAGAGAAGAGCAGTGTACCTTTGCAAGACAGGTTACCACCTTCTGCTCCAACAGCAATCCACACTCCCTGTCCTCTCAAGTACTGTAGTTTTATCAGGACTAGAAATGAGTCATTGTTATCTTCTTTCTCTGATAAACTAGGGCGAGAAGAGACAGTTTTTTTTTTTTTTTCACTTAGTGCATCAATATATTTTCATGATGACTGGTAATTTCTTGCTTTTTCCATACCCTCATTGGTTACCTTAAAATACTCTCATGTGCAACATTATTTTTCTCTGGTAGAAGATTAAGATGCATGATCTGAAAGCATATGTTGTAGCTCATACTTATGGGAATTCTTGTGAGCATTTAAACTAGTTAACAAGAACAGAAGAACATCATAAATTTAATACGTGCACAGTGTATACATTGTCTTGAAATTGTGCATTGAAAATAAAGCTTTATGCAACAAAAAAAGTCACTTAACATTTTCTTGCATATGGAAGTATTTCAGTGATGGATTAAATAAATATAACCTGAACTTTGATACTCCATTAAAGTGTTAAAAAAAATAGTACATTTTTTGACCTAGTCTATTGTCTGAGCAGGGGAAATAAAACAGATTTGAAGAATAAAATGTTTTTAGGTAAGTCTCGTAAACATTTATGAGAGATTTAGTAAAAATGGACAGTTTAGAATACAATAATGATCATGAAGTGGTATAGTTTGAAGAAAAATCAGTGAGGAAAATTGGTGACCTATAATGAAGTAATTTATTTTTGTTAAAGTACAAGAAGTATCAAATTTTTCTGTAAATAAATTAAGTATAATTTGTTTTCCTACAGCAGAACTCAGCAAATAATACAAGGAACAATATTTTAAGGAATTACTAACATACTCTGGCAAGAATCCAAATATACTTATAGTAAAAAAATGAATATTGTTATTGTAAAAAAATAAAAAGGTGGCAAATGCTAGAATTATAAAGACAGTATCTGTGAAACATAGAATTTAAATAATCAGTTCATAAAGAGAGAGGTATAGAGACTCTGACCAGTTTTCAACATAAAAATAGTATTCCAGTATAATCCTGCTTTAATTTCTTGGTCTAGAACTACAGGAGTTCTAAATAAATAAATTATTTTTTTATTTATTTAGAATAAATAATAACTGGACAGAAAGAAGTTGAAACAACAAAAGCCAAAATACACTTGGCAGGACAGATTTTAACCACAAACTACTTTCCTGATAATTCTGGCTCTTCTTCTGATCACATTTCTTTTTCCATAATGAGGCATTACATTCTATTTTAAAACTCTTATGAAATATATGCTCCAATCTCTAGCTTTTCTAGACACTGTTGGAAAAAGGCTCATGTAATGATTTTTAAAAATGATGCATTATGACTTGTCATGGAAGAAGGTATGCCAGCTGTATATCTTTATGAAATACTCTTCTTCTCCAAATCCAATCCTACAGTCCTATCCCCAGTTCAGTTTACAATATGCTGCCACATCCTCTTCTAATTTCTAAGATCATCTTGCAGTGATCTCTTAGAATGTCTACAACCATCCTTCCCCATATTCATCGCTTTACACCAGGAATTAACTCTAGCAGACATTCTCTGGGAGTCAGCAGGCTACCCCAGCAAGAGAATCCTGGTAATCTAACTGGGATTTTCACCCCTTTCTTCTCTCCTCCAAGTACAATGCCCTAATTTCACTCCCATCTCTTTAATAAACTAATTTTCTTCCTTGAAGTTTCCTCAGTGATTTCAGAGTCAGTGAGCTTGCAGTAGCTCTGGTCAACATCCCTGTAGATCTCTTCCTCATGATCCCAATCCCTTTGTTCATATACTCTCTCCTTTCGCTCTCTTCAGCTGGGCCTGGAGCTTGACCTACTGCTTAGCTATGGATCTCTGCTTCTGCCTCTGTCTATTGCTTGATGAAGGTTCTAAATTGACAATTAGACTGGTCATTCATTTGATTATAGTGGAAGTCCTGTTTAGGCATCCTCTCCACTATTCTTTGGAGTCCTAGCCAGGGACATCTTGTGGGTTCTTGGAGGTTTTCTTAGAAGCAGATTCTTCCTAACCCCACAGTGTCTTCTTCTGATCAAGATATCTATTTCTTTGTTTTCCCTCCCTATTGCTCCTCCCACTCAACTATCTTCTTCTCTCATGGTTTGTTACCACCTCCTATGGCTCGCTCTCAATTTACTCAGATCTTCTCTATTTCCTCTTACTACGGGGATCCTGGATGTCTCCCTTATGTTCCTCCTGTTACCTACGTGTTCAGAGGTTGTGTTTGGCAACCTGATTATTCTTTGCTTTATGTCTAAAATCCACTTATGATTGAGTACATAGCTTGTCTATCTTTCTGTGTCTGTGTTGTCTCATCCAGGATGATATTCTCTCAATCCATCTATTTGCCTGCAAATTGTAGACTATCATTTGTTTTTCTGCTGAGTAGTACTCCATTGTGTAAATGTACCACAGCTTCCAATTCATTCTTCAGTTGAGGGGAAGCTAGGTTGTTTCCAGGTTCTGGCTATTACAAATAATTCTGCTATAAATCAAAAACCAAATGGCATGGACAGTTGTGGAGACTTTTGCAATAGAATAACAGTATATTCCTGGATTCCTGGTGCATGAATTGACATCTCAGAGCCCATTATCTACAGAGGAACACCTAACTCAGCCTTGATACAGGGATGTGGGACTTGGACCTACCTAAGCTGAATGTTAGACCAAATAAACTCACCTTGGGAATTTTTGCCCATTTTGAGTAATGGATGGGGGAATAGGGCGGGAGGAGGCTGTGGGCAATATATTTCCACTAGAGCACTAAATGGACCTGAGTACTAACAGTAACAATATGAGATAACAAAGCAAAGACCATTATGAATATGATAGAGGTCTTTACAGATTGCATTAATAAATCCCTTAAGAAAATATGTGAACAGTATGAAAAGAAATTATTGAAACCAATCAAAACATAAAAGTGAAAATCTAATTAAAAAGGTATTGCAAACTTAAATAAAATGAAAATAAAAAAAAATATAACAGAAAGCTCAGAGATAATCTTTACCCACAGAATGCAAGAAATGAAAGAGGAAATCTTGGTCATATAAGACATAATAGAAGAAATAAATACCTCAGTAAAGAAAATGTTAAATCTAAAAGTATCCCAGCAAACTCATTCTGTAAATCTGAGACACTATGAAAAGACCAAAACTAAGTAAATGGGACTAGAGGAATTCAAGAAAACCCAAGTCAAAGAAACAGAAAACAAAAGAACTTTTCAGCAAAATCATAGAAAAAGATCTTTCTAACCCAAAGAAAGAAATGATTTTTAGAATATAAGAATTATACACAACACTATATAGTCTGGACCAGAAAAGAAATTTCCCACGGCACATAATAGTGAAAAATCTAACCATGTAGAATGAAGAAAGACTGTTTAAAGCATCAAGAGAAAAAGATAAACATGAAGATGGCCCTCTTAAAACTGTACTTGACTTCTCAATGCAGACTCTAAAAGACACCAGACAGATGTTCTACAGACTCTAAGGAAGCACAAATGCCAGCCTAGACCATTATACCCAGAAAAACTTTTAATCACAATCAATGTAAGCATTATTTATTTGTTATAAATCCAGACACACTAGAAGGTACACTCCAACTTGAGACTAAAGCTGAGGAGAAAGGAGAAGTGAATAATCCCAAACAAAAGTCTCTCTTTCTCTCCTCTCCTCTTAAACACAAACACACACACACACACACACACACACACACACACCACACACACACAATAAAAGGAATCAAGAAAAACTGCTAAAACAGCTCATTGATATCTTTCAACATCAATAGTATCATTTCCCCCAATAAAAAGTCACTAACTTAACAAAGTGGGTTTAAAACAAGCTCCAAATAACGTTGCATATATGCAGTTTATGCAGTTAGCAAATCCCTTTAACAAATATGTTTTTTCTTTTTTTTTTTTTTTTTTTTTTTTTGCTTAGGGAGCTGTAACAGGAAAGTACTTGTGTCAAACAGGAACTCACATTTGTAGACTTTATGTTAATGGGTTGTGGGGGAAGTGTGCACATATATTGTTAGTGAGGCCTTTGTATTACAAAATAAATATAACTCTTCTCTTAGGAAAAAAAAAAAAAAAAAAAAAAAAAACAATCTCCAATCCTCTGCTTCATCTAGAAAGCACACCTTGTGTTAAAGACTGATATCTCTTCACAGATGGAAAGCAAAAGGTAATTAACCCAAACAACAAGCTTTTATAGTTATTTTAATATCTGACAAAACAAACTTCAAGTGAAAACTAACCAAAAGGATACAGAATAATACTATATACTCATTAGAGAAAAAAAAAATCTATCAGGAGGGCATTGCAATTTCTAACATCGGTGTACCAAACACAAGGGTCCACAATTTCATAAAAAACAAACAAAGAAAGAAAAAACACTACTACAGTTTAAATTATATATTTACTCTCACAGACTAAGAGAGGGTGGCTTCAGTACATTAACTCTCACCAAGAGACATTTAATCCAGATGAAAACTAAACATAGAAGCTCTGAACCTAACAGATGTTATAAACCAAATGGATCTAATGGATATTTACAGAACTTTTCACCCCCTAATATACCTTTTTTTCTCAGTGGCTCATAAAATTTAACACATACTCAGATCCAAAAATGTCTCAATGGATACAAGAGAAATTACATAACACACTTAATTCTAACTGAACACAAAAACTAAAACTTACTAACGACAACAGGAAAAACAAAAAGCTTACAAATTCATAGAAACTAAACTACATACAACTGAATGAAAAGTGGATAAAGAAAGAATTTATAAAATGAATTAAAAACATTTTCAAAGAAAATGAAAATGAATACTCAACATATCCAAACTTGTGGAACATAATAAAGCCTATTCTAAAATGTATACTGACAGTACTTAGTACCTATATAAAAAAATTGGAGAAATTTTACATGAGTTTCATAACAGCACACCTGTTATTAAGCAAACAAACAAAAATAATAGATGGCCAGAAGTAATGAAATTCATGAATGAAATCATTAAAGTACAAATAAAAACAATACCAAGATTTAATAAAATGAGTTGAATATTTGAGACAATAAATAGAATCTACAAATCCTTAGCCAAAGTAACTTAGAAGGCAGAGAGAAAAATCTAAATTAACAAAATTAGAAAGGAAAAGAAGATATAACAATAGATGTAAAGGTAATCCAGAGAATATTAAAGACATACTTTGAAACTTCTACTCTATACATTTTGAAAGTCTAAAAACAATGGATAATTTCATTTGTTATTGATTAATAAAGTTAAATCAAGATCAGATAACAATTTAAACAGAATTATAATGCCTAGTGAAGTAGAAATAGCAATTTAAAGTCTACCAAATGGCTGGATTGAAGAATTCTATCAGATTTTCAAATAAGAGTAAATATGCCTATTCCTTGGATCATTCCAGAAAACAGAAACAGAAAGTCCAATGCACAATTCATGATATGAAGCTACAGTCATCATGAACCCAAACCACATAAAGACGCAAACAAGAAAAAGAATTTCAGATTATTATTCCATATAAACTCAGATGCGAAATTCCTTATTAAAATATTTGCAAACACAATCCAAAATAGATATAGGAATGGTTCAATATATGAAAATCTATAAATAAAATCTACCATATTAACAATCTATAAAACAATGAACATTTCAATAGAAACAGAAAAAGCCTGTGACAAAATCAAACTCCTGTTCATTACCAAAGTCCTAGAGAGGTAAAGGATTCAAGAGCTATTTCCCAACATAATAAAAGTGATTTACAGCAAGCTCACAGCCAGCATCCACTTATATGTAAAGGAATTCAAAATAATTTCACTAAAATAAGAAATAAGACAGGGCTTTCAAGTCTCTCCATACCTATTCAATATATTATTTGATGTCTCATCTAGAGCAATTAGACAACTCTAGGAGATAAAGAAGATACAAATTGAAAAGAATGAATCCCATGTGTTTTCATATTCAGATGATATGGGAGTATAACCAGTATTTACACCCCCAAGAATTACACCAGAAAACTCCTACAGCTAATAAAAGAAATTCAGCAAAATAGATTGACTTAAAATGAACTCACAAAAATTAGTAAACCTCCTATGCAAAATTACAAATTAAATAATAAATAAATATAGAAGAACATGTCTTTCATGGAACTTCTGGAGTCATCACCATCCCTGAATTCAAACTGTATTATAGAGATATAGTAATAAAAATAGGTTGGTATTGGCATAATAACAGACACATGGATCAATAGAATCAATTTGATGACCCTGTCATTAATCCATACATCTTTGAACACCTGATTACTGAGAAAGAACCCAAATGTATGGCATAAAACTCAAGTCCAAGTGGATCAAAGACCTCAATATGAATCCAGTTACACTGAATCTGACAGAACAAAAAAGTGGGAAGTAGCCTTGAACACATTGGAACAGGAGATCACAGATATAGAGAGCCAAAATTAATGAATGGGACATCTTGAAACTGAGAAGCAAAGAAAATTGTCTAGAAGATAAAATGGAAGCTTAGACAAAAAAATCAATAACCCTACTCTGATGTAAGACTGAATCTGAAATATATAAAGAATTTTAAAAATGGGCATCAAAGTATTGAATTCAGTTAAAAAAATGGACTATAGAGCTAAACAGAGAATTCTCAACATAAGATTCTCAAATGTCTGAAAGACACTTAAGAATTGTTTGGGACCATGGGACTGCCTGCTGCCTGCCCAGGGATGGGATGGGGATGTGTGGAGAAGAAAGAATGACCTGATGTGGTGGGAAGGGGAAGGGACCTTGAATAAGGATATACAAGGTTAGAAAGTGTGACTTCTTTGTTAATAATAATAATAATAATAAAAAGAAATTTAAAAAGTTAAATTTTTACATTTATAAAATAGAATTGTTTAACATTCTTACTGTTAGGCAAATGCAAATCCAAGCAACTCTGCATTACCATTTTATACCTATCAGAATGGCTAAGATCAAAAACACAGATGACAGCCTATGTTGGAGGGATTATGGAGCAAGAGGAACAATCATGCATTGCTGGTGGGAGTGTAAACTTGTATAGCCGCTTTCGAAAGCAGTATGGTGGTTTCTCAGCAAACTGGGAATCAGTCTACCTAATGATCCAGCAATAAACCTCTTATGTATATACCTAAATGATACACATATGTACCACAAGGACATTTGCTTAATAATGCTCATATTATTTTTAATAGCCAGAACATGGAAACAACCTAGATGCCTCTCAACCAAAGAATGGATAAAAAAATAAAACAAAACTAGAACAAACAAACAAACAAAAAAACCCAATGTGTTACATTTATACAATGTAGTATTATGCAGCAGTAAAGAAAAATATGACCTCTTAAAATTTGCAGGTAAATAAATGGAGCTAGAAAAACCATCGTGAGTGAGGCAACCCATACCCAGAAAGGCAAACATGGTATTTACTTACTCATAAGTGGATATTAGATGTAAAGAAATGAATAACCAGACTACAGTCCACCGACCCAGAGAATCTAGGCAACAAGGAGGACCATAAGAAAGATATCCATGGATCCCCTGTTAGGAGAAATAGTTAAGATCCCCTAAATAAATTGGGAGCATAAGGCTGAGGGAGTTAGGAAAGATAGGGAGAGAACATGAGGGAATGGGATGATTGAGTTGGGGAAAGACAAGAGGGAGAGAAAAAACTAAAACAAAAAACCAAACCAAAAAACACACAAGCAGATATCTTGATTGAGGAAGATATTTTAGGGTTATGGTAAAACCTGGGCTAGTGAAATTCTCAGTAATCTACAAGACCCCAGCTAAGAGTCCAAGGAATAGTAAAGATGGTACTTGAACTGTTCTTCTTCTGTAATAAAATTGAGGACCATCCTAATTGTCATTACGGAAGGTTCATCCAGCAATTGATGGAAGTAGATGCAGAGATCCACAGACAAAGAGAGGAAGGAAAGAATATATATGAAAAGGGGTCAACATTATTATGAAAACCCACAGTGACAGCTGACTTGAGTGCCTGGGTTCTCATTGACTCTGGACTGATAGTTGGGAAATGTGCATAAGACCTAACTAGGCCTTCTAAACGTGGATGACAGTTGTGTGGCTTAAGTTGTTTGTGGGGCCTCTGGCACTTGGATCTGGATTTTTATCTCTAGTGCGCACACTGATTCTCTGGAGCTATTACCTATAAAGAGATATCTTGTTCAGTCTTGATATTGGGGTTCAGGTGGCTTGGTCCTGCCTTAACTTGATAAAGTCTTTATTATTAGCACATTGTTGATTGATCAATAACATTGAATTGAAAACCCAAACAGAAATCTATACACTTATGAGCACCATAGATTTTTGTTAACAAAATCAAAAATTACAAACTGGGAAAACACAGCTTGTTTTGCAAGCAGTGGTCACCAATCTACACTGCAGCATATATGAGTCCAAATAGATCCATACTTATCACTCTGCAAAAACCTAAAATTCAAGAGGTTCAATGATATTGATCTAAAACTGAATACACTGAACCTGATATGATAGAAAGTTTACAACAGACTTGAATTCATTGACAAAGGGAAAAACATTTTTTTTCTTTTAACAGAACAGGTTTATCACAGGTACTAAAATCAACAATTGATGAATGAGACATCAAGAAATGAAAAAGTTCCTGTAAAACAAAGGATTTTACACAAAACAGCACCTTACAGAATGTGATTTTCTTTTTCTTTTACAAACTCTACATCTATAAAAATGTAGCAACACATCATGGCAGAAAATTGATTATTTTCATGTGAGAGTCTTTTACCTTTGGAAAAGTCATAGAATAGATTTTTTTCTCTCTACATGTAGTGACAGACATTATATTCTCATGTCTTACATTAAAATACATGTAGTTTTTTCATGAGTCAGTAAGTGTTGTTCCTTCTAATTTCATTGACAAGTATAATCTTTTAGAACCATTTTGATGACTGTGTATATAACTTAGGGTTCAGGTGATTTACTACCATGTGCAAGGTACCATGATTGCTTTCAATGCTAAATCAAAACATATGATCTTTTTCTGATCATTACATATTAATATAAACATGAGTTAGTAATAAATTGCATTTGCCAGTTGATCTATTGATGCCCTGTCTCTGTCCTTCAGACTGATACGCGTAACAAGGAGGGTCATTAAGATGAAAACTCTTTTGCACTTTGCCTTAACCTGTCAAAATCTAGCTTGACCATTTTCTATTTGATTACTTTAGAACTGGGTCTGGAAATGTAGCTCAGTCTGCAAAATGCTTCACTTGTAAGCATGGTGACCTGAGTCTTTTCTAGAACACATCTTAAATTTAAAATCCTGTATGGTAGCATATACTTGTATTCTCAGCATGGGAATGTATAGATAGACAATGGATCTCCTTGGGATCTCTAGTCCAGTAGGTCATTTGGTGAGCTCTATGCCAGTGAGAAATCCTTTCTTAAAAAAAGTAAAGAGTGTGTGAGAAACAATACCCAAGGAAGCTCTCTGGCCTTATTTTATAACACCATACACATTCACCTGCACTAACTCTCATACATATATCCATGTATGTATGAACATACACAAATAATAATTATAATCATTATCATAATAAGCTTATAAATGTTGCATTTATATTCTGATTCTTGGCTCCTTTTAAAATACCAGTATGCTGAGCTTCCTTTCTGCAAGTCTATGTGTGCATGCAAATTTTATGCTAAGGAATCAATGAAACAGATATTTGAATACTTGGAGAATAAATGCAAAGGAAATTCTAAAATATAACAGTCATTTCTTGAATTGCAATTAGTAAACTATTTATTTGAAAACATATTTGACCAGAGTAGGAAGACACTCTAATGAGGACAATTTTGTGTTTTGAAAGAACTAATAACTCAATAGGGATCCTTTTATATAAAACAACAACAGAAAAAAAGAATCTACATGTATTATGAGTGGTAGATTTTGTTGTTGCTGTAATCTATTTGTTTTGTTGGAGACAATGTCTTACTATATAGATCAAGCTAGCCTAAAAATCATGGAGATTAATCTATCTGCCTCTAAAGTTCTATAACTAAAGGCATGCATTACTATACTCAGATGACTATGCTGTTACACAATAAAAGGCTTTGAATTTTTGATTGTTTCCTTGCTTGCTTGCTTCTTCTAATCTGATATTTTCTCCTATTTTTTTTATTAGTGTTTCCTGTTCCTTCATTTATTCCCCTGAAAAAATGCACACTAATCCACCAAAATATTTTTCTTTATTTTATGTTTAATTCAGAAGCAAGTACTGTAGTCTAAGTAGACAATATAGCTAAACAAAAATAAAAATAATTAAATTGTGTAATTTTGTGGGTTCTTGATTGGGAAGACCACATAGGTTTAGAGACACTGTTTATCAGTATTTCTTTCCAAATTTTGGCTACTACAGTCTTTCTGCTCACAATTCTATGATGTTCTCTGAACCCTGGAGGTAATAGAGTATGATATAGATATTCCACTTGTAACTGAGCAGTATGCAGCTACTTATTTTTATACTTCCTATCACTGTGGAAGGGAGAGTTAGAGAATTCTTGAAAGAGGTAGGGGAGAGTTTTCTTTCATGCAGGTAGAGAAGTAAAATTATGTAAACAATATGAGACATCAATATTCCATAGAATGTTAGTAAAAGGTAGAAATTTAACTCTGTGCCAAATATCCTGCCCATATTTAATTCAACCTGAGAAGTCTTCTAGGAAAAAGATGATTTGAGAAAAATGTTTTGCATACATAAGACTGACTGTAGATAACTTAACAATTTATTAAATTTCTTTGCCTTATTCTGTGGTTGTTATATGTTTCAGTGGTAACAGGAATTATTCACTTGCTTGCAAATTACAAAAGCAACATAGTTTTACCCATTCTTTACCAATTATGTCTATTATACACAAAGGATGTAAAGATTATAGAAAACATGGGCAAGAATCATGACATATGATAGTAGTTACTTTCAACTCAGTATTATTTGAAGATGAGATTGCAAGGAAACAACAACATAAAAGGTGCACTCCAAGAAGAGTGAAAGTGAAATAAAGTACATTGAGAGGTTAATGCTAAAACATAGGCATGAAGGGCATTTGGGACTAACTTCCTAGTTTCATTCTGATTACTGTAACCAAAGTTGCAATTCAGGTTCAAAATAATAATATGGTGTTGGGAGTGTTTAAAGTACACATTTTTAAAAACCAGGTTTTTAGGGTACTTCCAGTTTGCAGGCCTCTTTTATAAACAAAGCTGTTAATTTGACACCCGTTAGACACATTAGGCCTTTAGAATGGGAGCAATGTGAAGGTCATAATCTAAGAACACAGCTGCTGGCTTCATTCTGTAGTTACATTGAAAATAGTTAAATGTTGGTCCTTCCCCAGACAAAGACTAATTTGAGGCGCTCTTAGGTGAAATCGTGGAGAATGGTGATGGTATTCAACAGCCACTAGTCTCTCACCCCCGTGGTGGTTTTAAATGAAACGAATGCATCACAGAGTGAAATTATTTGGACAGATGTCGGAATATCCCTAAAGAAAAAGCCCAGCCTACTGTGAAGGACTCCTCAGTTACCAAAGGCGTACACAGAGGTGTGCAGACAAATCCTGTTACCTTGTAATGGGATTGATTGGCGTGTCCAGACATGGGTTTGAAATGCAGTTCTGCACAAGACATAGGCAGAAGAGTGCTTATGTGGGATGAAATTCTGTCTCTAGGAAAGATGAAATATATTTCCCTGAAGTCATTCTGACTCTCTCTTTAATAATTTGCTTAAAGGAAAAGAAAGTCTTTGCTGACACAGAAAATACAGGAGCTCCTTGAGCTTAGCCCTTTGAAGTACAGTCTACGGGAGTGAGAAAGCGCATGCACCAGAGAATATAGGAAGAGGAAGACTGCAAAAAGGAGAGATTTCTGCCTAAAAATTACCTTTGTCTTTTGCTAAACAATAACTAAAATAATGACTGTCATATCTTAATGTATAATTTTTATTATAGAGATAATGTAGAATATTCAATAGAATGTATTTATCCCAAAATACAAACAAAAGTAAATATTAATATATTTTCCTAATACTCAAAGTTTTTCTATAATTGTTTATCTACAATTATCATAGTTTAAATTTATTGTTTCTTATATTAGGTTATAATATTCTTTCTTAAGTGCATGTATTTAAATCACTGTGTGCTACATATCTACTTTAGTGTCATGGATATTTCCTACAGTGTCAGTGTGTAACTGTTAATACGAACTGTGTATGCATGGAAAGATATAGGTAAACTTATTTCAGGGTTTGCACTGACCAATTCTTAACCTCAATGGAATTATTTGTATAGTTTTAGCATCTATTTTAGTTCCTGGTATGTTATACATACTAATCAGTAAATATCATATTGAAAAATGCTTCTTTTGGCTCCTCCTTTATGGAAAAAAACTTTCTCAACTATTATTAGTATGTTTTCAGCTGACATATCTATGGAATTCTGCATATTAATAATTTTAATACTTCTGATAAAAATTTTAATGAAATCCCAAAATAACCACAAGGAAATGTTGGAATTATAAAAATTAAAAGTTCTTCTACAAAATCAAAGTGAAATACTACATAGAAAACCTGTACAACACAACAAATAAATATGAGAATATTTTCCTATAAAAATCAACAAGAACAGTGATAAAGCGTTTAAGATGAATGATGTTCCAGTTTACTTTCTTTTGCTATGGTAACCACTATTATCAAAAGTAACTTGAGAATACATGGATTGATTTAGCTTATATTTCCATATCACTGTCCATCACTAAGGGCAGTTAAGTCAGGAAGGAACATGGAGGCATGAACTAATACACAGAGCATGGATGAACAGTGCTGATAGGATTGATTTCTAGGGCATGTTCAGCCTCCTTTCTTATACCACCTAATTGAAATGTACCTTCACACATCCTTCCCTCTATGCTATAAAGACTTGACTACAAGGAAATCTAAGAGAAGCATCTTCTCAACTGATATTTCTTTTCCCAGATGACTCTAGTTTACATAAAGCTAACAAAAACAAACAGCAGCAGCAGCAGCAACAACAAAAACAAAACCCTAACTGGTACAGATGGTAAGGCAGATCACAGAAACATACCTTAGTGAATCAGGAGCAACCTTGCAAATTGAGTCTGGAAGTCTATAACATTTTGGTATGTGGGAGCCTGAGAGAAATTAATGACATGGTAACAATTTCTGTGAAGTCAAGGTACAATATGTTTAGAATGACAAATGCTTTCTGAATGGATAATCTCCTAAATTATAACTATTATAACAATAAGTGAGCACTGCTTTTATATTTTTAAAATCTTCATATATAAATGGTGCATTTTATTATGCTTCTTTTCTCTCTAATACCAACTGTGTCTCTCCGACTGCTTCTTAATTTATGGCCTCTTATTCTTTAAACATGATTTTTATGTATTTGTATAGGTACCTTTATAAGAACAACTTCTATGGATCAATGAATGATGCCCATATGTGTTTAGGGCTAACCTCCTGGAATTGTCTAGCTTATTAGTGAACTCATTTCCAAAGATGACTATTCTCCTTCTCTCAGCACTATTTTCTGCAGCAGTTCTTTGTTGAATCCTTGTGAGAATTTCTCCATTCATGATGGTTTTGGAAGTTCTTGAGTAAATTTATAAAGATAAAATGAAGTTCAGGGTATAGTTGTTCTGTTGATATCGGCACAGCCAGGTGACACATAGCAACGCCTCAGACCCATTAACAATATCTTCCACAGGTATGGTTCAGAGGGATTGTAAAGAATTCCTGTGATCTAAGCACAAATGTTGACAGTGAATGAAAGTACTATTGTTCACAAACCACGGTACAAGTGTGTACAAAAATTGGAAACTGCAGCTTCCTATTGGATGATGGTACCCTGAGACTGATCCCCTACAGAGACATTCTATTGAGACTACCTAACTCCTATTCCTTGTGATACACATAATAAATTTGAGCTTTGAATAGCTTCTGTAGTTGGTGCTTCTCAATTAGAGTAAGTACAATGCACCCAATTTCAGCTTTTGTATGTGTCTGTTCGTTTTTTCCACATCGTTGAAGAAACGAAGGTTTCTAAGCTCAAGCTGTGCAGAACACAAATGTTGACATGCCAATTGGAACTGCTTTTAGAGTCCTTTACAGGTAGCCAGATTGTTGAGATTTTATTTGAGTAGTTTGATTTCTCTGTCATCTCTAGAGCACTATCACAAAGAACATGTTTCATTCTAGTCCTGTGACTCTTGAAATATTCCTGTCTTCACTTCAAAGATTGTCCCTTAGCCTTGAGTGTACAGAATGTGTTGATGCTGTATCAACTTGTGATGACTATAACACTACCAATTGTTCTCTGCATTTTTATCAGTTGTGATTTTCTGTAATGATCAGTATCTTCTGTAAAAAGAAGCATTTTGAATAAGGAGTGAAGCCTAGGTTCCTATATTCCTATATCACTTCCCCTCTGATCCCCAAATCCTTTCTTCCATTTCTATTCATAAAAAGGCAGGCTACCCATGGATATCAATTAAACATGAAGCATCATGTAGCAATAAGTCTAAGCACATCCTATTGTAGTAAGAAAAAGGGAAGCAACCCAATATGAAAAAAATAGGGTCCTAAGAGCCATTTAACAAGTCAAAGAAAAACACTGCTCCAATGTTAGGAGTCTATCCAAAAGACCATAGCTGTCACATATATGCAGAGGGCATAAATTAGTCCCATGCAGGCTCCCTGGTAGTCTATATAGTCTCAGTGAGCACTTACAAATTTAGGTTAGTTGATTCCCTGGGTTTTCATTTGATATTTTTGTCACCTTTGGCTTCTACACTCCTTCTTCCTCTTCAGCAGGATTCCACAAGCTCTACCAAATATTTTGCTGTATCTGCATCTGTTTTCATCATTTGCTAGATGAAACCTCTTTGATGACAATTAGGCTAAACATCAATCTGTGAGTATAGCAGAATACTGTTAGGCAATATTGCATTTGCATTGTTTTCTCTAATCACATTTGGTTCTATCATTTGTGTCTATGCCATCTACCCTATGAGTCCTGGTGTCCCAGCCAGTGTCAGGAATGAGGTCTTTAATACGAGTTTCTTGCTCAGACTTTCCAGCATAGCCCTGAAGTCTGGACCCACTCACAGCCCTGCTGCTGCTTAGCCACAAATATTCACATAGAAGCTTATATTAATTTCATGTTAATAGGCTTATAGCTCAAGTATATTGCTAGCTAGCTCTCTCATCTTAACCCATTTCCATTAATCTATTTAGCCATACAGCTTAATACATTTTCTCGGAGAAGTATTTTAACTTCTTTCCTCTGTATCTGTTTGCATCTCTCCTGGTCCTCTTTACTGTGTATTTTCTTGTGTCTCTATCTTACTCTTTCTCTTCCCAGAGTTTCCTTAGTCTGGTAGTCCCACCCACACTTCCAGTCTGCCAACTGGCCAATCAGCATTTTATTAAACCTGTAGGATTGACAAATATTTACAACAAATTATAACATAATCCCACAACACCTATCACACTTTGGGCATAGGTATTAGACTAGAGCAATCATTGATTGTCCAATAACACTCTGTTTCACCCTTTGCTCAGCATATCCCATAGACCAGACTGACTGTAGTTCTAAGGTTATGTGGATTTTTGGTGTTCCATTCTTGCACTGTTCACAGAAGGCAGCCAGTTAAACCTACATATCTCCTAATGCATGAAGACTTACCTGGGATCATCTTTGTAGATTTCTACGAGTTTCCCTGGCACAAGATTTCTACCTGATACTGAAATGACCCCTTTCCAGTCATCAATTTTAGTATTCTCTCCCCTTGGCACCTACATTAATTTCTCATATACTACAGAGTGTTTGAACAAGCTTACACTCCCACCAACAATGGAGGAATGTTCACCTTGCTATGCAACCTCTCCAGCATAGATTATTATTTGTGTCTTTAATCTTAGTCATTCTGATAGGTGTCAGGGGGTATCTCAAAGTTGTTTTGATTTGCATTTCTCTGCTGGCTAAAGATGTCCAACACATTTTCAAGTGCCTTTAAGGTATTTGTAATTCTGTTGAGAATTCACTTTTTAGTTCTGAACCCCATTTTTGATTGGGTTATTCAAGGTTTTGAGCTCTAGTTTCTTGAGTTTTCTATATATTTTAGAGAGAAAATATACAGATAGATATAGATAGATAGATTCCTCTATCATTTGTAGGGTTGGTGAAAATCATTTCCAATTCTGTAGGCTGTTTTGCCCTATTGATTGTGTCTTTGGCTTTATAGAAGCTTCTCAGTTTCAAGTAGGTCCCACTTATTATTGACATAATTTCTTTTTCTTCTTTATTTTGTATTTATCAAGAAAAACAGTAAAATGAATTTAAAATGCTGATAAGTTAACAATAACTATAAAGAAAATAAAAATCATAAGCATGACTTATCAAGGGTGATAATGCAAATAAGATTGCTACACATATATATACTTTGTGTTCAGCTTTCCCTCTGAATTTTTTTTCCATTCCTGTACATCCTTATTCAAGGTCCCTTCCCCTCCCACCACATCAGATCATTTTTTCTTCTCCAAAACTCCCTATCCCCTCCTTGGGAAGGCAGCAGAAAGTCCCATGGTCCCGCTGACAGAATAATGCTTAGTTCAGTCTCCACTCCTGGCAAATCCAGTTTTGTCCCTCTGCCCTCAAGAGTGAGTCAGGTTTTCCTATAGGTGGATTGGGATCTGAAGGGTGAGTCCAGGGTGTTTCAGATCCCAAGATGTTCAGTAGTTGTGGTTTGCAGCTTGGGCATGCTTGGCTTTTTTCTTGTTTGTTTGTTTAGAGATCACTAATGAGTGAGTACATCACCTGCTTATCTTTCTGAGTTTCTGATACCTCGCTCAGGAGGATATTCTCCCAATTCATCCATTTGCCTGCAAATTTTAGGATATCATTTTTTCTTACTGCTGAGTAGCATTCCATTGTGTAGATGTACCACAGTTTGTTAATCCATTCTTCAGTTGAAGGACATCTAGGTTGTTTCCAGGTTCTTGCTATTACAAATAATGCTGCTATGAACATAGTTGAGTTAATATCTTTAGAGTATGAATGGGCATCTTAAGGGTATACACCCAGAAGTGGTATTGATGGGTCCTTGGTGAGATTGATTCTCAATTTTCTGAGAAACCAACATACTGCATTCCAAAGTGGCTGAACAAGCTTAAACTCACACCAACAATGGAGGAGTGTTCCCCTTGCAATGCATCCTCTCCAACATAGGCTGTCATCTGTGCCTATTATCTTAGCCAATCTAACAGGTATTAGGTGGTATCTCAAAGTTGTTTTGATTTGCATTTCTATGATGGCTAAAGATGATGAGCACTTTTTCTGGTGCCTTTCAGCCATTTGTAATTCTTCTGCTGAGAATTCCCTTTTCAGATCTGAACCCCATTTTTTGATTGGGTTATTCAAGGTTTTAGGCTCTTTATATATTTTAGAGATCAGTCCTCTGTCACTTGTAGGGTTGGTGAAAATCTTTTCCCATTCTGTAGGCTGTCATTTTGTCCTATTGACAGTGTCCTTGGCTTTACAGAAGCTTCCTAACTTCAGGAGATCCCACTTATTGATTTTTGGTCTTAGTGTCTGTGCCACTGGTGTTATATTTAGGAAGTGGTCGCCTGTGCCAATTTGTAGAAGTATATTTCCCACTTTCTTTGCTATCAAATTCAAAGTGGCTGGGTTTAAGTTGAGGTCTTTGATCCACTTGGATTTGAGTTTTGTGCAGGGTGACAGGCTCAGATCTATTTGCATTCTTCTACACACTTCCATCCAGCTATGCCAACATCATTTGTTCAATATACTATCTTTTATCCATTGAATGTGTTGGGCCTCTTTGTCAAGGATCAGGTGTTCATAGGTTTTTGGGTTAATGTCTGGATTCTCAATTCTATTCCATTGATCCACAAGTCTGTTTTTATGCCAGTACCAGGCTGTCTTTTCTTTTTTCTTTTTTCTTTTTTTTTTTTTTTTTTTTTTTTTTTTTTTTTTTTTTTTTTTTTTTCTGGGTTTTTTTTTTTTTTTTTTTTTTTTTTTTTTTTTTTTTTTTTTTTACTGTATCTCTATAGTACAGCTTGAAGTCAGGGATGGTGATACCTCCTGACTTCTTTTGTTGAGTAAAATTATTTTGGCAATCTTGGCTTTCCTGTTATTCCAAATGAAATTGAGTATTGTTCTTTCAAGGTCCAAAAAATATTTTTGGGGGATTTTGATGGACAGTGCATTGAATCTGTAGAGTGCCTTTGGTAGAATGGCCATTTTTACTATGTTGATCCTACCAATCCAAGAACATGGGAGAGCTTTCCATTTTCTGATATCCTCTTCAATTTCTTCAGTGATTTAAAATTTTTGTCAAATAGGTGTGTTACTTCTTTGGTTATAGTTACTCCAAAGCATTTAATACTATTTGCACCTATCATGAAGGGTAATGTTTCCCTTATTTCCTTTTCAGGTTTTCTATCTTTAGTGTATAGAAGGGCTACTGATTTCTTTGAGTTAATCTTGTATCCTGCTACATTGCTGAAGGTGATTGTCAGCCATAGAAATTCCTTGGAAGAAGTTTGTGTGTCACTTATGTATACAATCATATCATCTGCAAATAGAGATAGCCGCACTTCTTCTTTTCCAATTTGTATCCCCTTAATCTCTTTTCATTCCCTTATTGCTTTAGCTAAAACTTTGAGAACTATATTGAATAGATAAGGGGAGAGGACATCCTTGTCTCGTTCCTGATTTTACTGGGATTGCTTTGAGTTTTTCTCCATTAAGTTTGATACTGGCTGTCGGCTTCTTGTAAATCGCCTTTATTATATTTAGATATTCTCCCTGTATTCCTTATATCTCCAGGGCTTTAATCATAAAGGAGTGTTGGATTTTGTCAAAGGCTTTTTCCGCATCTAATGATCATGTTGTTTTGTTCCTTTTGTTTGTTTATATGATGGATAACATTTACAGTTTTTCGTATGTTAAACCAGCCCTGCATTTCTGGGATGAAGCCTACTTGGTCGTGGTGGATGATATCTTTTATACAATGTTGTATATGGTTTGCCAAAATTTTGTTGAGAATTTTCACATCAATATTCATGAGGGAAATTGGTCTGTAATTCTCCTTCTTTGTTGTGTCTTTGAGTGCTTGGGTATTAGGTTAATTGTGGCCCCATAAAAGGAATTTGGCAATATTCCTTCAGTTTCTACTTTGTGAAATAGTTTGAGGAGTAACAGTAGTAATTCTTCTTTGAATGTCTGGTTGAATTTGGCATTAAAACAATCTGGACCAGAGCTTTTATTTTGGGGAGGATTTTAATAACAGCTCAATTTACTTAAGGGATATAGGTCTGTGCCGGTAATTAATGTGATCTTCATTTAATTTTGGTAGATGGTGCCTGTCCAGGAAGCTGTCCATTTCTTCTAGGTTTTCCATTTTTGTGGAATACAGATTTTCAAAATATGATCTGATAATTCTCTGTATTTCTTCAGGGTCTGTTGTTATGATCCTCTTTTCATTTCTGATTTTGTTGATTTGAACACACTCTCTCTGCTTTTTGATTAGTTTGGCTAAGGGCTTATCTATCTTGTTACCTTTCTCAAAGAACCAATTCTTAGATTCATTGATTCTTTGTATTGTTCTTTTTGTTTCAATTGCATTGATTTCAGCTCTAAGTTTGATTGTTTCCTGCCATATACTCCTTCTAGGTGAGTTCGCTTTTAATTGTTCTAAGGCTTTCAGCTGCGCTGTTAGATCTCTAGTGTGGGATTTCTCTAGGTTTTTCATATAGGCATCTAGCACTATGAATTTTCCTCTTAAGACTGCTTTCAATGTGTTCCACAAGTTTGGATATGTTGTGGATTCATTTTCATTAAATTCTAGGAAGACTTTGATTTCTTTCTTAATTTCTTCCTTGACCCAGAGATGGTTCAGCTGAGTAATATTTAGTTTCCATGAGTTGGTAGGCTTTCTTTGGGTTTTGATGTTGTTGAACTCTAACTTTAGTTCCTGTGGTACAATATGTTACAAGTGATTATTTCCAATTTTTTTTGCATCTGTTGATATTTGCTTTATGGCCAATTATGTAGTCAATTTTGGAGAAAGTTCCATGAGGAGCTGTGAAATATGTATATTCCTTTGCCTTTGGGTGGAATGATCTGTAGATATCTATTAAATCCATTTGCATCATAACCTCTTTTAGACTCCTTATTTCTCTGCTGAGTCTCTGTCTGGTTCATCTATCCAGGGATGAAAGTGGGGTATTGAAATCTCCCACTATTAAGGTGTAAGAAATGATGTGGGCTTCGAGCTTTAGCAGTGTTTCTTTTACATGAGTAGGTGCCCTTATATAAATATTCAAGATTGAAATCTCCTCTTGACCAATTTTTCCTGTGATGAATAAGTAGTGACCATCTTGGTCCCTTTTAATTGCTTTTAGCTTAAAGTCTACTTTTTTTTAGATATTAGGATTGCAACCCCTGCTTGTTTCTCAGGACCATTTGACTGGAAAAATCTACTCCCAACCCATTATTCTAAGCCTGTGTCTGTCCTTGCGGTTGACATTTGTTTCTTGTAGGCAACAGAAGGATGGCCTCTGCTGTTGTATCCATCTTGATATTGTGTGACGTTTTATAGGAGAGTTGAGTCCATTGATATTAAGGGAAATTAGTGACCATTGATTGATATTTCCTGCCATTTTTGGTGGTAACTTGTCTGTATTTCTTTTCTCTGGAGTATTCTTCTGTGGAATTATTGATTGTTTGTGATTTCTTGGGTGTATCTGGGGTCCTTAGGTTGGAAGTTTCCCTCTAATACTCTCTGTAGTGCTGGATTGATTGGTAGATAGATATTCTTTCAGTCTGACTTTGTCCTGAAATACCTTGTTTACTCCATCTACGGTGATTGATAATTTTTCAGGGTATACTACTCTAGTTTGGCATCCATGCTCTTTTAGTGTCTGTATAACTTCTGACCAACCCCTTTTAGGTTTCATCATTTCCATTGAATAATCAGGTGTTATTCTGATGGGTCTGCCTTTATATGTAGGTTGGCCCTTTTCTTTAGCAGCTCTTAAAATTTTTCTTTGTTCTGTATGTTTTATGGCTTGATTATAATGTGGCACGCTGACTTTTTTTGGGGATCATATCTATTTGGTGTTCTGTAAGTTTCTTGTATCTTTATAGGCATTTCCTTATTCAGGTTTGGGAAGTTTCTTCTATGATTTTATTGAAAACATTGTATGTGCCTTTGAACTGTTTGTTATTCTTCTCCTTCTTCTATTCCTATTATTCTCAAATTAGGTCTTTACATTGTTCCCAGATTTCTTGAACATTTTGAGTTATGGCTTTTTTAGTTTTACTATTTTCTTTGACTGATCTATCTATTTGAGCTACTGAGTCTTCCACTTCAGAGATTCCATCTTCCATCTTTTGAAATCTGTTTGTTATGTTTGTATCTGAGGTTCCAGCTTTTTTCTTCAGGTTTTCTATTTTCTATTTCCATCTTTGTAGGATCGCCACTTTCTTCTGGAGTTAATTTGTTGTTCTTTATATTATTATGTAAGTTTTTGCACTGGTATTTGCCCATGGCTTTAGTGGTTCATGATTAGGTGGCTTCTGGTCAATTGTGGCACTTGGGCTTGTGTGTCTCCTGTCACCTCTGAGGAAAAGGTCTGCTCAATCACTGCTTCTGCACTGTGCAGGGGACTGAATTTCAAGTCTTCCATCTTTCTCTGTTTGACCAATTGGAGGCGGGGTGGTGGCCATGCAAACTCCCTCAGCAGCAGCTGGGGGGACCTTTGCTGTCAGAGTTTATCTGTGCTTGCTACGGAGTGGGCTGGGACATGCTCTGCAGACAGCACCCAGTCCCGGAACCGGAACTGAAACCAATGGGAGCTCAACTCTCCCTGGCATGGATACAGGAGGTTGGGACTGCTGACCCCTCCTCACCTATGGGAGGTGTCTGAGTCTGTACTTCAGGGTCCCCAGTCCTTATCTGTTTGCTCAGTTGGAGGTGAGTAGCCCTGCAAATTCCCTCAGCAGCAGCTGGGAGGACCGTGGCAGGTAGAGTTTTTCTCTGCCTGCTACAGAGGGAACTGGGACATGCTCTGCAGACAGCACCTGGTCCCAGAACTGGAGACATAATTTCTTTATTGATTCTTTGCAAATTTCACATCATGTACTTCAGACCCGACCCTTGGCAGCAGCTTGGGCCCTGATGCTGTAGTGGATTCTGGTCATATCACAAGCCATTCAGATCAGCATGGCTCTAGAAGTGACATAGCTCTTAGACAACAAAAAGGCCACAGGCTGTGGTTCAGGTCACAGGCTTCTTTGTAGCCTTTGGTGAAACACAGGCCTGTGACTTTAGCACAGACCTCATCTGTAGTAGGACAACAGAACCAGACATGGGTCTTAACCTCATCTCTAAGATGTCACCATGGCACTGGGCAGCAGTCCAGGCCACTCATCTGATAGGTGTGTCCCCTGTGGTGGAATGGCTCTTTAATGCTTAGGTGGCCACATGTGGCAGCCCAGAAACTAGGCATTTTTGTGGACTTTATTGGCTAAACGAACTATGAAGGTCAACTCAAACAGTTGCTGCTATAAAACTGTGGAGCCAAAGATGACTTTTGCCATGGGCCTGGATATCATCATGGCCTTGGGTAGTAAATAGGCTGCCTACATCAGCCTGTTCCTCACCAACTTCACTTCTTTCATTCTGCCTCTTTCCACCGCACATGAACTATTCCACTTTGCATTCCCTTCCATGACTCCACCTGGGTTTGATTTGATTTGCTCATCCTCATGGCACCTACCCACCTGGGTTTAGTAGTCTTAATGGGCATTTGTGCTCTATTAGAGTCTGTAGCACCTCTGTCCAGCATCTTCTGGCTTTTAGATTCTCCATTAAAAAGTCAAGTAATTCTATTCAGTCTACCTTTTATGCTATTTGACCCTTTTCTCTAGCAGCTTTAAACTTTCTTTCATCATTCTGTGTGTTTAGCATTTTGAATAATATGTGGTAAGGGGTCTTTCATTGTTTGGCCAATTTATTTGGTATTCTGTAAGCTTCTTGTACCTTTATAGTCATGTGCTTTTTTAGATTAGACAATTTGTCTTCTATGGTTATGTTAAAAATATTTTCTGGGCCTTTGAGCTGGGAATCTTTCACTTCTATTCTTTTTTTTTCATATTTCTTTTTTTCCTTCTTTGTTTATTTTGTATTTATCAAGAAAAACAGTAAAATGAATTTAAAATGCTGCTTAGTTAACAATAACTATGAAGAAGATAAAAATCATAAGTATGACTTATCAAGGGTGACACTTCTGTTCTTATTAAATAAGTTTGGTCTTTTTGTTTTGTCCCAGATTTCCTGGGTGTTTATTTGTCAGAAATTTTTAGATTTAACATTTTCTGTGACTAATGTACCAATTTATTCTATCATTTCTTCAACAACCATGATTCCTTCTTCCATCATTTGTATTCTGTTAGTGAGGCTTGCATCTGTAGTTCCTCTTTGTTTGCCTAGATTTTCCTTATTCAGAAAATTTTCAGCTTGTTTTTTTCTGTATTGCTTCTATATTTATTTACATGTCTTAAACAGTTTCACTTTTTTTCCTGAACTTTTTTTTTTCTTGGTTTTCTTTTTTTTTTTTTTTTTTTTTTTTTTTTTTTTTTTTTTTTTAAAAAAAAAAAAAAAAAAAAAAAAAAACTTATTTGCCTTGGTGTTTGTCTGGAACTGGAACTACAGACAGTTGTTAGCTGCCATATGGGTGCTGGGACTTGAACCGGGTCCTCTGGAATAGCAGACGGTGCTCTTAACAGCTGAGCCATCTCTCCAGCCCCTTTTCTTGGTTTTCTTTACATTCTTTGAGAGATTTATTTATTTCCTTCAATTACTTGACATTCCTTTCCTTAATTACTTTAAAAAGTTTATTCACTTCCTCTTTTTTTCTTTTTTTTTTTGTATTTATCAAAAAAGAAAGTAAAAAGAATTTAAAAAAAATGCAGAAGAGTTAACAATAACTATACAGAGGATAATAATCATAAGCATGGCTTATCAAGGGTGGAAATGCAAATAAGATTACTACACATATATTTACTTTGTGTTCAGCTTTCCCTCTGAATTTTTTTTTCATCCCTGTATATCCTTATTCAGGGTCCCTTCCCCCTCCCACCACATCAGATCATTTTTCTTCTCTGCTACTCTCCATCCCCTCCCGGGAGTAGACAGTCCTATGGTCCCACCGACCAAATAATGTTTGGATCAGTCTCCACTCCTGGCCAAATCCAGTTTTGTCCCCCCTCCCTCAAGAGTGAGTCAGGTGTTCCTATAGATGGACTGGGGTTTGAAGGGTCAAGACATTAGCTTTAAAGTTTTTTTGTTTTTCTTTTTGTGCTTCAGCTGTATTGTAATGGTCAGGGCTTGATGCAGTGGAATGACTGAGTTCTGGTTGGAAATATCACGATGTTGTTCTTTGTGTTCTTAAGCTTAAGTGAAGGCATCTGTATTATCGATGAGTACAGGTCTAGGAGACAATTTCTGAATTTGTCATTGTTGAATGGGTATTTTCTTCCTTGGTTTCTGTTTTCTCTTTAGTCTGCTAAAGAGACTAAAGGGTTTTTAGACTTTGGCTTAGTAGAGGGCTGCACCCACATTGACGGATGGACTTCTGATGGCCTGGGTGTCCTCCGATGCAGGAGGGGTTGCTTCCCACTTTTGTGGCTTCAGTTCTAGCTGTATGTGTGGTCTCTGATCTGGCCAGCGTCATCTAAGGTTCAGAATTCTATTGAGGGCATGAGGCTTCTCTCCGTTTTTCATGGAGTTGGCCAGATCGCTGAGGTTCAGATTTCTGGTCTGGCTTCTGATAGGGTAGAAGGCTTTCTACAGAGGTGTGCGGCAAAGTATAGTGATGAGGAGAGAGGGAGTTGGAGTTTTGTTGATTGAGTACAGAAGGAAAGGAGGCAGTCTTATCTGGGGTTCAGGATGCTGCTCTGGTCACTAGAGTAGTAGGAGACTTCAGCAAGTGGTGTGTGTTGAGACAAAACTTCTTTTTAATTTCTGATAATTTAATTAAGAACTGATTTGACTTGAAGTTTATTTTGATACATTCTTTCTTCACAGAGAGGTAGACATCAGAAAAAGTCTTAGAGGGAGACTTTTTTAAGGCATCAATACATTTTACATATATACCTGATAATATCAGCAAGAGAAATAGTTATGAGTTTAGGTTTATACATATTACAGTTCCAAAGAGACCAGTATAACAAGGCTTTCAAAATTAAACTGTCCTTAAATTGTGGCTTTTCAGAAATTGTGCAAGTGTTTTTCTGTTTTGTTTTGTTTTTCAGGAATATCAGGAATTTTGATCTTAAAATTTATTTATTTATACCAAGCCTAGCATTTTTCCTTTTTTAAATCTGTTCAAATTATAATTATATTATTTTTTTAATCACAGAGTAAGTCACTTTAAATGTTGCTTAGTTCAAATAATGCATAAAATCAACAGTAATTTTCATATCTTCATACTTTATAATATTTAATGGCAAAATGTCAACATTTTATACAACAAAAAAATTATCTTCCTGTAAGTGAACTTTATCAAAAGAAATATAGCGAGGTCTTATTTGCTTTTATTTTAAAGCTTTATTCCCTTCTATGAATATTATGCCTATACTGACTTTTGCTAAGTGAAAATGTTGCATTAATTTGTAAAACTATGGAGAATAACAGGCTATAAAGAAATTTTTATAGAGATTATAAAATTATTGTAGTAGCTTTTTTCTTTTTGAACAAAATATATTATTTTGGAGAAATAGAAAATTAGTTACACACTCACATGTCGATTATGGAAATATTTTTAATCTTCTATTTAATTTCAGATTCTATTTTAATTACACAATTTCTCCTTTTCCTTTTTTCTCTCCAAACCCTTTTACATAGTGCCCACTCCTGCTTTTCTTCAATATGAAGGACATTTTTCAAGAAATATTGCAAACATGTGTATTTTTATATCCACACATATTCTTATATATAAGCAGTTGAGTCTGTATAATGCTACTTGTTTATTTATAGGACTGACTATTTGGAGCTGAAAAACCCATTTGTGTGCTATCCCTGGGAAAGACCACCTCTCCTATTCCATCTTTCCTCAGTTACATATGTTTTTGTGTGTATGTAGGTGTGTGTGTGTTTGTATGTAGGTGTGTGTGTTTGTATGTAGGTGTGTGTGTGTGTGTGTGTGTGTGTGTGTGTGTGTGTGTGTGTGTGTTTGTATGTAGGGTTGAGGCCTCATGGACTTTTTCATGTGTAGTTTGGCAGGTTCACCCTTGTTTAATTCACAATTTACGTTTGACTGGACATGTTGGTCAGGCATTTTAGTTGTAACTTCTATACTTATTAGGAGACATAATCTCACAACAACTTCACAACTTCTGTCTTTTGCCTTTTCTGCAGTGATCCCTGAGTCTTAAGTACAGAAAGACTTTGTAGATGTTTATAAGGAGACTGGGCTCCACAAGTTGGCATTTTGATTGGTTGTATTAGTCCTTGTCTGTTTCAAAGAGAAGTCTCTTCATGAAGAGCAAAGACTGTACTTATATGCAGATCTGGATAGAAATGTCTAGACATTGTTTTTTAAAGCTTATGCTCATTTTGCTAATTAGTATTTGTAGATTGTCCTCCAACAACTATGACTTCACTAGCAATGAGTTGTTAGCTAAGTTTCTAGCATTTATATATATACACAGGCCATAGAAACCTTGTTTTTACTGACCCTTCCACATCCCAATCCCAAAGGCGTGGTGAGCACACCAAAAAGTATGGTTCTTGCATCACCCGTAGCTTGATCCTCTGCTCTATCAAAAGAAATACACTAAAGTCTTATTTGTTTTTATTTTGAAACTTTACTCTATTTGCTTTACATTATTATAATACTGATTTCTTTATTGTATTTGATAAAGTATAGTATTGTATAATGAGCAGTCATTGAAGCACATTATTATTCTCTTATTAGCTTGTACTAATTTATGTGTTTTAAATCGTACATATAATTTACCAAGTAAGAAACATACACAAGCGAGGGGATTCATTTTTGTTTGTTTGAGTATATACCTAAGAGATAATGTACATATGTCATCTTTGCTAGCTATTTAATAGCAATAGTTTCTAAGGTTAAAACCTGAGAAATTTTTGAGTTATGTTTATTTGTCCTGAATACAAGTTTTTATTATAAATTAGAAGTTTAAAGAAAACTTTTAAAGATTGTCTAAATGTATTAATTTTTCTGTAAATAGAAACATTTTATTTTTGTGTGATAAATACAAAGTTATATACAAATACATTTTTTATGTAATCTTTTATAAAATTATAGTGTTAGTATTATAATGAAATATCTCATTGTTTTCACATACACAAATATATACATAATCTATGTTGTCTACTTCTAACATTAACTGTCAATTCCACTTATTCTTTGACACGTCAAACTATAAAAGTTATGTGGAATTGCCTTACTAAATCTATTTTAAACGTGTTTTTACTTCTTACTTTGTTATAGGGTACATTAGCTCCAGTTAAAAGTAAACATAGGAAACTTATTTTGTCCAGGTTTAATATTTGGCAAAAATATTATTCAGGAGAAAACATGCAACTACTGTTGATCATTTAAGCTCCTGAATGTATAATGCATACTTTGGATTAGCATAACAATGTTAGCTAAAGGCAATGTAGCATAAGAGTTTTCATTTTTAAGTCATTTATTTGAATATAAATCAGATCTCCAGTGAGCTATCTCTCAGCACTACCAGAGAACTATTTCTGAGCATGGTAAAAAAAAAAAAAAAAAAATGAACTGAACCCTTTTCCTTTGCTGGTAGTCTCATTAAAATTCATATAGATAATACCAGTTTGTGTTGACATAATGACAATCATAAAATTCAAGTGGCCATAAATAGTGTAAATGATACTCACCGTTTACTTTCTAGTATAAGGTTTAGTTTATTTGTTTTATTTAAAATATTTATCAAATTTTAATGTAAATCACATGAGATATTATAGTTGTGGTGAAAAGATACAAACCTATAATAATTTCTCAGTGCCCAGAGTGAGATAACTAAGATTTCAACTTAAAGTTAATGTCTCTATGCTATTTTAAAGCAACACCAGTTTTCTTATTAGATATATGAATAAAATTACCATATAAAACATTTGGCTACTTTTAATTCAGTTAGTGTAATAAACAAAAAAATATAATAGAATAATAGAATTTTCTAGCAGAATTCTTTCTGGTGCAGCAGATAGATATTCGGAGCCAAATACAATGCCATAGAGAAAGCAGCCTGAACATAAAAACTTAGAGACTGAATACAAACCAAACCCAGGTTTCTCATTTTTTGTTTCATTTTTTAGTTTTCATTTCTTAACTATTGAAGGCTTCTCCCAGGAATGTCCCTAAGAACATATTGAGCAAATGCAAGGAATATGAATACATCTACACAATCAATTGTTAAAAAGAGGAAGCTCATAGGCTGCCATTAGTAACTTTTATTCTTTGTGACCAAATTATTTTCTTATAAAATATGGATATAACCATTCATTTAAAAATCTATGAATTACTTTTTTCTGTAGATCTAGAAATTAATTGATAAAAGAGTTCTTATTTTCAAATATTCTAGAGTTCATGGGAAGAAATGCTTTTGTGATGTTTCTGTTGCAATAGCTTCACATATATTTCTAAAATATATATGTAATGTTAGAGTAAAGGAAGCAGTTCAGTCAAGTAGCAAGGAAGCCATCTCAGTGCTTAGTATTAGAAGTAGATTGTTTTTCTAAACTGAATTTCAAATATCAAGGTAATTATTGCAAGTTTAATTTTACTCTACCCAAGATTTTTGCTCAAAAATTAACAGCTAAATACCTTTAAACAACATGGCTATAGTCATTTCAATTATAATGATTAAAATATTATCAGACTTCACAAATGAGTTATGATTCTTTATCTATTCAGAAATGTGAACAATATATGTAGCAGAGTGTTCTAATGGTATATGAATAATAAGCCAGCAACATGATCCTTTCATAGTTTATTAATCTACCATTAGGTGGAAAGGTGGGAGCATTGACCATGTTTCTTCTTGAATCATTTAAACATTTGAAAACAACCTGAGTCGCTCATTAAAGAAAATTCAACTGCATTCATATTCAACCACATTCCAGATGCAGTGTGTTAGAAATAAGTTGATCATGTTATCTCCTCCCCAGCAAGTGCAGGAAGTCCCAAGGTCCCAAGGTCTCAAGGTGGCTTAGTTCAGCATTCACTCCAAGCAGATCTGCTTTCCTCACTCCAACATCAAGACTGGGTCAGGTGTTCCTCTGGAGGGAGAGAAGACTGAGTGACTGGGAGGGGTGGGAGAGGGAAGGGAATCTCAACAAGAGGATACATGGTTAAAAAATATGACTTTATTCATAATAAAAAAAACAAACAAAAAATAAGTTGATCAAAAGTAAAGATGTACCTATTTTAGATATTGAAACTTTGGAAGAGAGTAAAAAGTCATGTGTTTTGAAATGAAGACTAAGAATTAAGACTTAATTTCTTTTTTCTTCACATTGACACACACACAAAATATGCACTATATCAAAATTTTAAGAACAACTTTCTAAATGTAGTTTATACACATATGAATTAATTAATATGATATTAATTAAATAAAGCCATTATATATGCTATAAATACATGAATCAAACTATGGATACAATAAAAAATATTGTGCAATTACTCTTAATTTGCCTCATTTAATATTCATAATTAGAACATGGTGTTATATACAATAGTAGTATATGTAATATTGAAAAAGAATTTTATCTTTATGTATAAAATTGTAAGGAAAGTTTTACCATTAGAGCAATATTATTTCTCATTTATACTAAGCATCCTCTATGTAATATAAATTTCTACTCATGTGCAGAACTTATATTTTATCTGCATGTTTTTAAGTTAGTCAAAATGATTAATATTTAATTCATAATTTAATAGAGGATTAAAGTGATTATTTGTGAACTATTTGTTTTTCTGAATAATTTTCCTGAATCTTGGTTCAGTTTCCATCTACCTCAGACTTAGTTTACCTTGCAGAGGTCTTCACATATTTTGTTTCTTCTTCATAAGAACTGTTCTTTAGAGCTTCTTGGCTTACCACTATGTCTCTTTGCCATTCACAAGTCTCAGCCTTAAATGTTTTGTTTTCATCAGTTAGTGTCTACATTTAAGGACCCAATGTGTTAATACACTATCCTGTTAATATACCTGTCTATAAATTACATAGATGTTTATTTATGTTCCATATCAACCCAAAATATGTAATGGAAACTTTATCTTCCAGTATCAATAGAGCCATATGGCAACATTTTTTTATTTCTTTGCATTATTTTTCCATATTTTTCTTAAATATACTCTTTACAGCAGTAACCACATGCTTTCAGAGCCTCTCCTCAGATGAAATCACTCGTTCTCTACAAAGAATGAAAGATTTTCAATTGTTTAGTTGCCACTTGCTGATATGTAAAAGAGAAAAAAGGATAGCTTCTTTTCATTTACTCTAGTTAATATCTGTCCTTATGTTCTTTCTGTTCCCTGTAAACTCTGGAACTTCGATTTTCTTCTCAAGTATGTCTTCAACACTTAACTTTTATCACTACTAAGTATAAATTACAAAAATAAAATCCATGAGTCCTAATGGCAGTAATTCACTCTTGAGATATATTTAAGGAGAATAAAATTATAAAAGATAATGTATTTGACACACATCATAGATTCAGGTAAAATTTTTTTGTAAATGTTTTGAATAAATAGAAAATGAAAATAATAAAAATAAAATCTCAAAGTTTTATACACTGGTCTTGCATATTATAGTCATGAGAGTTAATCAGTTGTACCTCTCACAAATTATGTATAAATTCATATAAAAAGAAAATCCACCATATGCTATTCTTATATCATTTGGGACCATGATTAGTGTAAAGATTTTAGAAAAATGATGAATATATAAAGTTAGAGTAATTGTTACAATGACATTCTTTTAATTGCATTTAACATATTGCCTGTTGTATACATGTTGAACAAAACATTAGCATTTATATTCAACTTTCCTCTCATTTTTGAGAATATTTTGCTTGTAAGAGATGGGAATAATGAAGATGAACTCCACTCAAGTGAGAATATAGAACAGAATTGATACTGTCACTAGAAATACACTTTTCCCAACAGAACTTCTTATTCCTTGCTACATTGTATGTAAACCTTACTCCTCTGCACATCCTTGGAGACTCAAGTAAGTATATGCCATGAAAGCAATGCACACTCAGCATGCATGCACACACAGATGTTCCAGCTGTGTTGATAGTAGCAACCATATGTTGCCTGTTTCACAGGGGATGTTCAAGCCTGCTCATCTTTGCACAGTAGGAGTAATTGGGTTCAGTGGGAAGCATGGCTTTCTGTGATGGTGCAACATTTCAGGTGAGAATGCAAATGAGTTGTAAATAAAAGGAAATCACAGTGTCTGATGACAGAAATAGTATAGGAGGGAAAGAATCATTAATTGCAGTCAGAATGTGTCACAAGAAGCAATCAGATATAAGCAATCTAATGCATGTGGAAGGAATAACAATATCCAGTGCAAACTAAAGAAAATACTCGTTACTTTAGGATGGCACTTTTTAAATGATAAAATAATAAAACAAAACAAAAATAAAGTTGCAGGATGATACTGAAGACTGTTGGAACATGTAAGGGAGGTAACAGCTTTTAAATCATTGATGTCTGCAAAGAATTCAGAGAGTTGAGAATTAACAGTTATGTATAGGATAAAGTATTAAAGAGTTCTTTAAACTAGTGAAGAGAATTAAGGGATAGCTGCTGATGTCCTCTGACTGCTTTGATGAGAGCTGAATATTGAAAAGGAAACCCTCACCAGAAACTCACATCATTATAATTGTACATACCTTGTCCATTACTCAGTTATTCAGAGCTATCTCTAAAATTTTGATTTCTTGATGGAGATGTAACATATTAATTCTAAGATTTATTTGGAATGTGCTTCTAAAAGAACTGACGAGATTTATAATGTAGATGAAGATTTATTTAAATTCTCAGAACCTATGACTAGTCATCACACCTGTGCATCTTTCCTGACTGAGCATTAGTTAACAACATTTATAAAGCAAAACACATCATTCAGGTATCTCCAAAAATTGCATATTTTTATCATTTTTTCTTCAGAAGCTTTTTTATTTTTTGTGCTTTATTCAACTAGTAGCAAGAAAATACTATAATCTTAAAAACTGTCCATGCCTGTTGGAAGTCAATCATTTGCAGATCTGAATATGTAAAATAATGAATTTACCATGCTTCATTTGATAATATAAAAATGGCCTGGGGTTAAATTGAACATGTTACCATGCTTCTCAATTATTACTGACAGTGTATCTATTAATAATGTGATAAGCCTATTATTTATTGATTTTATTATAGGACAAAAATCAGTGAACAGATGATGTTTACCTTACCAGGCTTAGTGGTCCCAGTGTGATTCTGCAGAATGTGAAAGATGTGAATCCAGTGTGTAGACTAAAACAGAAAAATGATCAATTTGTTCACCCTTAGTTTGAGACAGGATGCCTAAAATCTAAGAAGGAAGTTACACACGTGGCTTAAAAATTATCAAATTAATTTGTATTTTGTATCTGAGGAAATACATGAACATTTGGATACATACATGAAATGTGGCCATTGATGTTAACAAATATAATTTTATTTGAATACAATCACAACAATTATCTGAGAAATACCCAGATATTTTCCAGAATGATGCCAAAGTTAATTTGTTATATCAGAAAACACATGTACCATCCCACAAAATTGTAATGACCTTGTTTATAGGATACAATCAGTCAACAGGTGATTTATCCTTTTCAGGCTTTGTGTTCTGTGGGATATGATATGCGAAGATTGGGTGTAGACAAGAACAAAGAAGCAATGTATTGTTCCGAGAAACCTCAATTAAGCGGGGACTTGATACAATCTTTTAGGGCTTATCTTCCTAATCCTTTGTATCAGAGCATCCAGAAACTTAATGCCATTCACTTTGAGCCTCCTACAATGTCTTTCATTTCCTCCCCTCAATTTCAGTTTCATAGACATTAAGATGTAAGCCTATGTACTTCTTAACACGATGCTTGTGTTTGTTTGCGGATAGGAAAATAATGGTGTGTCAACGCTCTGATGAGCACAGGTCATCCATTACGATCCCGCTACAGCCTGAGTCCATTAGCGCCAGGGTATGGCCGCAGGGCAAGGCTGTTTCATCTTCTAGGGGCCATTGGTCATGTACCCTTGACCTTAGAGAAAGTCTCTTTGAATAAAGGGTAGAAGTATATGGAGAAAGGTTATATTTGAATGCCACATTTGACCAATTAGTGGGACACAGTGCTAACCTTAACGAACAATTATACAAATAGTTTTCCCTATCCCTGAAACTCTTCCAGGGGAGTGAGGGTGGGTAGGAAAGTAAACGAAAGTCATGAGAAAGTGAAGTGCCCAAAGATCAAAGTATTCTCAGCTGCAACTTTAAGAGAACTCATAGGAAGGTAGTTATAGTATTCTTGATCTAGAGACACAGTTTAAGACAGAGCTTCTGGCACTGGCTTTCCTGGTTCTTTTGGGTTCAAGGTGTTAAATCTTTAAATGATGACCTTTGCTCTGCTTTCTATTTTATTCTTCCCTGCAAGATAGAAAAAGAAAGTTATGCCACAGCAGGCATGTTTTCTTGAGAGGTGATATCTCATAGCAAGGCTTATTAAGAAGCACATCCACTCAAACATGACACAGCCTGGTATGGATCCTCTTGTGTTGTGTTCAGCATCAAGTACTCAGCTTCTGTCCTTGAAATCTGAAGGCTTTTTAAGATGACAATGACATTGTCTGACCTACCAACTATATTAACTAATTCCTCAGTCGCTTGAGTCCCTGTTGATGCTATTGAACAAAACACTTCATGATTTTATATTCTAGCTGTTGGTCAGTTACCAGTACTTAGAGGCCTTGCCAGAGCTAAAGCTTTTCTTTGAGGTTCCTTGATATGCAGTGATTCTGCCCTCCATTAAGCACCATTTCGCCTGGTTCTGTCATATTGACAGCAAAGGGCTTACTCTGAGGCAAACAGAAATGGACATTGTCTTCTTAAATATACCTGCAGTTAGTTACACGGAGGGTTCACAACAGTTCCTTTATGAACTAGAAACACCTATTTTTTATATTATTAAATTTTAATGAAATATAATACACTATTAACCAAAAGAAATAGAGAAAAGTAAAAAGATATTTTTGAAAATTAAAAGTCCTTTCCATGCATAAAATTGCCCTGCTTCAGGATTAAGTGCATGCTCATTCTGTATATACAGATAAAACTACACTTGAAAATAAGCTTGCTCCCTATATTATAAATAAAAGTAATTAATTTGGTAACAACTAAGTAAAATTAAGATTTAAGATATATTGTTTATATATTCCTATATATGTATTATATGTACATATATACACATATATATAACCATGTGTAATATTAAAATACATTCTTCTGGTTTTTCTTTAACTGATCACATGACATGAATAACATGTAATAAAGAACAATAAATTTTCATAAGCCCAGAGCCAAATTCAAGAATAATAATCAAGTAATTGTCTTTTACCTTCACTTCTTCCTTGGCTACTTTTTTCTTCTAATTAAAGATGTAATAGTAAAATAAATTTTAACTCATGATATCCATGGATTTTATTATGGATATGCATACTTAAAGTATTTTGCTATATTTCTTTTCATGGTTATTAAAACACAAACTTTTGTAGCTAGTTTTTTGGTGAATGGATTCTCAGTACTCAAGATTAAGGTGTACTTTGTCAAGTAGCTGAAGTTTTCATGTAGCTCTTTCTGTGTAAATACTCAACATTTTCTCAAACCACTGTATTTTTAACGACTCAAATCTGTCATTTTTTGAGTGATCTTTTTTGTTGCTTCTATAGTTTTATTATCACAAAAACCTCTACCCATATAAATAATCTTTTATTCTTTTCTAGGGAAAAACTGGAAGATTTTGTTATTTTGTGTCTCTTTAATAGGTAGTACAGTACTGTGTCAGGATGTTACCATATTAGAACATAACTGATGACAAAAAGCTTAATACAGTAACTTGTGATTCTTAATGAGCAACAGCTATTTTTGTATTCTTGCCAAATGACTTAGTATATATTCTTTACACTTAGATGTAGTCACAAGAGATAGTTGATGGGGAAAAAAAAAAACTATTTCAAATGTGTCTTTACTTTTAATTCATCTAACTAATGATATATTTAATATTCTTTTTTCTTATTTTTTATTATGAATGAACTATCATTTTTTATCCATGTATCCCCTTGTTCAAACTCCCATCCCCCTCCTGCCCCTCCCAGTCGTTCTCTCTTCTCCACATGACTTTTCTCCCCAGCAAGGCAGAAGGTCCCAAAGTCCCAAGGTGGTTTAGTACAGCATCCACTCCTGGCAGATCCTCTTTCCTCACTCCAACATCAAGACTGGGTCATGTGTTCCTCTGGAGGGAATGGGCTCCAAGACGCTGGTCCAAGGTGTTTCAGATCCCAAGCTGGTTGTGGTTTGCAGCTTGGGAATGCTTTGCTTTTTGTTTAAAGCCCATTAATGAGTGATTACATCCCTTGCTTATCTTTCTGTGTTTGTGATACCTCTCTCAGGAGGATACTCTCCAGATTCATCAAGTTCCCTGAAAATTTTAGGATATCATTTTTTTCTTACTGCTGAGTAGTACTCCATTGTGTAGATGTACCATAGTTTGTTAATCCATTCATTCTTCAGTTGATGGGCATCTAGGTTGTTTCCAGGTTCTTGCTATTACAAATAATGCTGCTATGAACACAGTTGAGGTAATGCCTTTGGCGTGCGAATGTGCATCTTTAGGGTATACACCCAGAAGTGGTATTGCTGGATCTTTGGGGATATTGATTCCCAGTTTTCTGAAAAACCACCATACTGCATTCCAGAGTGGCTTAATAAGCTTACACTCCCACCAACAATGGGAGAGTGTTCCCCTTGCTCCACAATCTCTCCAGCATAGGCTGTCATCTGTGTCTTTTTTCTTAGCCAATCTCACAGGTGTAAGGTGGTATCTCAAAATTGTTTTGATTTGCATTTCTCTGATTGCTAAAAAAGTTTTGTATGTTTATTTTAAAAACGTGTTCTTTCACTCATGAATCATCTCCCCGTGTGACTTCTCCCCCCTCTCAGGCTGCATTAGTTTTAAAAGTTTTCTCGACTGTTTTGCTATCTTATAACTTGTGTCATGGCAGGACCACATACAGAGCACCATAGATACATTTAAAATCCTAGTAAAAGGTGTGATATGTACTTTATGCAGGGAGAGAAAATAATTTTATACTTAACATTTTGTTGTAAGAATTGCTGAGGAAAAAAATGCTACATGCCTCTAAATTAGGCAGTGAAATTTTAAGGTCAGAAAGCAATGGTAAATTATTTTAGAAAAAAATTCTTATTAATCAAAAAACTTTTATTACTGCTAATTTTTATTTCACTTATAAGAAAATATGACATGACAATATATTCTTATATTTAAATATAATTTAGATTGAACATATGAGAGAAAAGAAAAATAAAATATTTTAAATAAAACTTGTGTTTAATTTTTGATTTTGTCTGTGCTTAAATTAAGTTATATCACAATAAAAATATGTTCCAAAGCATGTCTCTTTATCCAAAGTTTTTTTATTTAATCTCCATAAAAGTAATAAAAACAAAAGATTTTTTTACTAAATTATAAATAATCATGAGATGTGTAGTTGAAATCATCCTTGAATGTATACTACTAGTATTTTGAGGAGGAGTACATCAGTCAAAACTTCACTAAAAGTATGGTGTTTATTTTTTAACTGCAATGCTAGCTTCTTAAATATTTTTAGTTTGAAAAACCAAAATCCAGTATAGACTCAATTACTTGTATAGTTAAGAAATAATTCTTTTTACCTCTCATTCCTATCTTTTAACTTACCATAAAGTCTCTAAGTTTTATATTTTTAAAGATATTCTGTTTCCATTTCTTATCTATTTTCAGAATTCAATTTCTGTTACCTTCTCTCCTTAAAAAAGTCCAAAAATTAATACTATGTATTTGAAAAACTACTACACTTATCATTAAAGAACTGGTTTTGTAATTTTTAAAATGTCTATCACCATTTAATTTTTTCCATGATAATATTCTTGATAATCAATTACAAAATGTTCTTTCAATTCACATAAGCATTTTTAGTGGCTTTAAATTATTCATCAAAATACACTGAAACACCAGACTTTACTACAGACTTCAGAAATATAAGGAGTTTAGTCAATAAAATTTTCACTTCTGTAGTCTCTTGAATGAGGCTATGATTAGATTTTGAGAAAGATGTTTTCTAAAGAAAACACCTGTTTTCTTCATTTCAAAGTCTTTCTTTACAACACTATAAAACTACATTAGGAAACTAATAGTCAGTCTTCCAGTAAAACGAAATACACAATTATATATTGAAAAAAAGCTGTTTTAGAGAAAGAAAAGAAAGAAGAAAGGAAGGAAGAAAGGAAGGAAGGAACAAACGAACAAATGAAATGGCAATTTTAGGAGAGAATTTGACCAAATACATCACTTCACAATGTGGAGAAAAGGCTTCTAAAGCTTGTTACACAATAGTAATTTAAATACGTGGGATTATGTCTCAAAATGAAATATAAATCAAAAGGTTTAATCTGGATGGCTGCAAAATGAAAATACAAATCCTGAAAAGAAAGGTTACCAGGTTACAATCTGAGTGTGAGTGATAACATTAATTGCAGAATAATTTGATTAATGCACATTTTGCAGTATTCTTCTTACTTTGGAAAACTCTGGTTTGTTTTACATTGTGCAGAACTGTTGTCACAGTGTAACCTATCCTTTATGTACTTCTGCAAAGCCTTTACTTGCCAAAGGAATAAGCAGTTAGCATTATCTGCTCGAAAAGTCAAGACACTTTGTTAATATTTCACTGACTTGAAGAAGCTTTTGGTAGCAGCTAGATTCACAGGGAATTTAAAGTTAACTTTAGTAAAACAATCTCCAGATTGTAGTATAGGCTTAAAGTGTTAGTGGGTAAATTTCAGTCAGAAAATTTTTAATTTTGCCTTACTTCATGAATAAAATATCAATTTTAATATTTTCAGTAATGTTTTATAATCAACTGATAAGATAAATTATCAATATAATCTTTATTTATTTTAAGATAATATCAGGTTGAACTATGGCAAGGAGAAATGTTGAAATGACACTGAGTTTCATGTTCTGGCAGATAAGCATTTCTGAAGTGTGAGTACAGATACAAAAATGGAGAGCAGAATGACAAATATGAGATTTCATCAAAGTGAAGCCATTTGGACTATGTAAGAGCAAGGCAAAGGATGAACCAGCAAATAATAAATCTGGATAGATATATAGCTTCCTATTAAAATCAGAAGTTTTCTGATAAACATCTTTCAGGACACAGAAACCTAAAATGTGATAGCAAAGATGCCATTTAGTACACATGGAAGACACTCATCACTCATAGCAAAGTTGATGATCATTTCATGTTTTCCCAAATATTTCTTGGTAAACTAATTTATTCTCCATCAATTATATACATTTTGGGGAAATATATTTTTGTTCCAACTGAAAGCAACAAAGATATCAATAATTGTTTGCTGAGTTATGTAGCTTTGTGGTATGTTAAATTAAATAATTTCAGATTATGTTTGTAGGATCAACAAAACATCAATTTAGAGTCAAATAATTGAGAATTAGAAAAGAAATATTGAAGCTTTAATTTATTGAATTTTGTTTTTATAGTTTTTAACCAATAATAGAAAATATCTGTTCATTTCTTTTTTCTCATTTTTATTTATTTAAAAAGGTTTTTTTTCCAAGTATACCTATACTCACCCTCCCTTCTTCTTTCCCAGTCCCCCCCAGCCTTCCTTCAGCTTTCTCCCACCACATCCACCTCCCATCCATTCCCCAAGGACGGCAAGGAGTCATAAGGTGGGTCAGTTTAGTTTGGTGTATCCATTTGAGGTAGGTCCAATCCCATCTATTAAGGCTGGGTTAGGTTTTCCTCTGTAGGGAATGGACTCCAAGATGCCATCTCATGAGCAAGAACATAGTTTGATTCTATTCCAAGAGGCTGCATATACTGCTCATGCCATTCAATAGCCATCTACTTTTGGAGGGGTTAGTTCCTTTTCCAGAATATTCTCCAGTGGTTGTTTCTGATTCATTGAACTCCCAATAGCTCCAGCCAGGCATCTCTGTGGTTATCTTCCACACAATCCTGACCCATGCTTGCTCTCAGATCAATCACTGCTTTTCATTTATTGCAAAGTCTAGCACTTGATATGGTGTTGCTCACAATCAGGGGAGGGAATATCTGCTAATCTCAATAAACCAAAGAAAGAAAATCCTAAATATACAGGCCCCCAGCCCAAGTAAAACCAAACAATTTTTCATTGAGAATTTCAGAATAGATTGAGAATAGACTGTGACAAGTTGTAACTAACCAGTATACATTATACAATACAGTTTTCCTTTTTTGTCTTTGTCAAAAACACCCAGTTCATTCATACTAATAACTTTATAATTAATTCTGCAAGATATCAGATGTATGGCTACCTTTTCAAAAAATTTGCTTGTCTTTGGAGACAAAGGTATATTTCAAATATAGTTCTGAGCTTAAAGTAGCATCAAAATATGTGTCCTATGCTTATTGTACCAGAGCTGAGAACTTCCTTGATGCTTAAAGTTGCTTCATCAATTATCTTAATGACTGGTATAAATTTCCATTTGCTATTTCCAGGCTGGATAATTCATAGGATGTTGTCTCATCGCTTGTCTATAAGGGTACTAGGAATCTCATTTCTATCTCATCAGCCTCAGAATACTTTGAATGATGCTTAATGTTAGTTTACTTTATCAAAGCATAAAAAATAGTTGTGGTACATGTTATGTTGCATATTGAAACTAATAAAAATTTGTAATGTGTTTTTATGTGCAAAATAGATTTCTTTTTGCTACTTTGTATTTATTTTGTTAGGTTGGTCTATATTTCTAAAAGCTTAATATATGTTATTTACTGTATTATTTCCTTGCTACTTACTTAAAGTACTTTTGATATTCCTTATATTACTTAAAAGTTTGCAAAAGACTTTCCAAAATAATTTCCTTATTTATTATTATTTCTGGGAAAAAACATATTTTGATAATATTCACCCTTCCTTCAAATAGTCTTAGACTCTCCTTAGACACCTTATTTTGTGCCTGATTGACATATAATAAAAAAAAAAAAAACATTAAAAACAAAGTGTGCTATCCTCATCTATCCATTTGTGTGATTATCCAATGGAGCATGGACGATTTACTGGGGGGTCAGTTACTCTTAAACGAAGCTGATTCACCATCTTATAGCAGCCATTAACTTCCAGTAGATCCTCAGATGTGAGTGAGGCTTCCTGCCCATTTCTATTCTTTGTCCTGTGAATTTATCTGGCTTCAGTTTTTGAAGGTATTATGCATGATGTTACAAATGCTCTGAGTCCATCTGAGCAACTACCCTGTTGGTTCTGGAAAATATGATTTTTCTGGTTCATGGAATCTACACCCTCTAATGCAATGATCTTTGAGCTTTGGGAGAAGAGAGTATAATACAGAAGTCACATTTAAGACTGAGAAGTCTGCCATCTTTTTTTTCCACCATGCCCACTGTCCATCACCAAATCAATGAAGGGTGTAAACATAAGAACTGATACCCTGGGCAATGTTACAGAAGAAAGTAGAGAATCTGCTTGGCCTTGTTCATATAGGAGAGAAGATAATGAACAGAATCTAATAGCATAAGCACTTAGACAATTAGTAAATAGTTTCTTGTGAAACAAAACCTATTTTAGCAAAAGATATCCTCATTCACGTATCCAAACTTGTGGGACACAATGAAAGCAGTCTTAAAAGGAAAATTCATAGCGCTAGACGCCTATATGAAAAACCTTGAGAAATCCCACACTAGAGACCTAACAGTGCAGCTGAAAGCCTTAGAACAATTAGAAGGGAACTCACCTAGGAGGAGTAGACAGCAGGAAATAATCAGACTTAGAGCTGAAATCAACACAATTGAAACAAAAAGAACAATACAAAGAATCAACAAATCTAAGAGTTGGTTCTTTGAGAAAGTTTACAAGATAGATAAGCCCTTAGCCAAACTAATTAAAAAACAGAGAGAGACTGTCCAAATCAACAAAATCAAAAATGAAAAGGGGGACATAACAACAGACCCCCCAGGAAATACAGAGAATTATCAGGTCATATTTTGAAAATCTGTATTCCACAAAAATGGAAAATCTAGAAGAAATGGACAGCTTTCTGGACAGGCACCATCTTCCACAATTAAATGAAGATCAGATTAATTACCTAAACAGGCCTATAACCCTTAAGGAAATTGAAGCAGTCATTAAAAACGTCCCCAAAAATAAAAGCCCTGGTCCAGATGGTTTCAGTGCTGAATTCTACCAGACATTCAAAGAAGAATTACTACCGTTACTCCTCAAATTTTTTTCACACAGTTGAAACTGAAGGAATATTGCCAAATTCCTTTTATGAGGCCACAATCACCCTAATACCCAAGCCACTCAAAGACACAACAAAGAAGGAGAATTACAGACCAATTTCCCTCATGAATATTGATGCGAAAATTCTCAACAAAATTTTGGCAAACCGTATACAACAATGCATAAAAGATATCATCCAGCATGACCAAGTAGGCTTCATCCCAGAAATGCAGGGCTGGTACAACATACGAAAAACTGTAAATGTTATCCATCATATAAACAAACTAAAGGAACAAAACCACATGATCATATCCTTAGATGCGGAAAAAGCCTTTGACAAAATCCAACACTCCTTTATGATTAAAGCCCTGGAGAGATCAGGAATAAAGGGAGAATACCTAAATATAATTAAGGCAATTTACAAGAAGCCGACAGCCAGTA
>PVIH01007394.1:0-80000 GCA_004025045.1 Sigmodon hispidus
AAAAAAAAAAAAAAAAAAAGAAAGATGGAGGCAGGAGAATCCACAGGTAAAGGCTAGCTCCAGTAAGGGTCAGGCCAGCCTAGGCTATATAAGACCCTGATTCAGAAAGTGGGAAGAATTTTTGCCTCTCTCTCTTCAGCCCTCTGCAATGCCGTCCCCGCCCCCATACAGCCTCTATAGCAAACCCAAACCCCTTCCTCTGCTCAGTGGAGGCACCACTACAGATTACATAGCCTGCCTGACCTCACTTTCAAATACAAGGACCTTCTCAGGGCCCAGCATCCCCACATCAACAATTAGCTTTCCTTAGCCAGACAGGGCAGTGCAGGCCTGTCATCTCAGACACTCAGGAGATGAAGGCAGAAGAATTCCAAGTTCAAGGCCAGCTTGGACTTCAGAAGTAGTTCAAGACCAACCTGAACAACTCAGTGAGACCATCTCTAAAGAAAAAATATTTGTTGAAAGGCTGGGGTATGGCCCACTTGCCTGTTATGCGAAGGTCCTGGACATGAGGTTGTTCTCTGGATTCTTTGATTATCCACAGTGCCTGGATCAGTTCACTTCAATTTTGTACCTACTATGTGTTCCCAGTGAGGTCTCTGTGTTTTCCCAAGGCAGGTTTTCAAGTCCTTTAGAGTGTACACCCTTAGTGGTGTGCCCATAAATCTCTGTGGTTCAGTGACATCCAGTGTGCCACAATGAACATCCCATCCTATCCCCTCATCCCCCTGCAGCCAGACACGATGTCAGCCTCAACACAGCACTCAGTTCTGGACATCTGGACATCTTAGGATGTTTCCAGCCCTCTGCTTCCCCTTCCTGTTCTTGCTACTGTCCACATCTGGCCCGGGTCACTGTCAGCACTTTAGATGGAAAACTGAGAAGAGTACATGTGAAAATCTAATGAGTCTATTTTGTTGGTTTCTGGAAGCTGGGCTGAAAGACATATTGTATAATAAGAAAAAGTTATTACCCTTTGAAATTTGCAAATTTCAATTGGCCTTACTTGTAGCAGATAATCGAGAAATGACCAAAAAAAAGAAAATTTTTCATTTTTTTAAAGTTTTTATTTCTGATGTCATCTTTGTGTTGTTTCTTTTTTTTGTCTTGTTGTTTCTTTTATTTTGTCTTTGTTTTTGTTTTTTAAAAATAGAGTCTTTCTATAACTCTGGCTGTCTTGGAACTTGCCTTGTATACCAGGCTAATCTGGAACCTAGAAATCTACCTACCTCTTCTTCCTCGGTGCTGGAATGAAAGGCAAGCACCATCACACCCAGCTTCTGATGCCAACTTCAAGTTGCATTGACCAAAACTCATTCTCAGTTGGTACCCTCTGCATGGCATCAGAAATACATGTCTGGCATGTGAACCCATTGGCTTAAGGCAACCCAAATTTCCAGGCATAAGGAAGTAAAGTCCACCTCATCCTCCATCCTGATGCTCTGTTTGTCCCTATGGATTCCAGCTTTGAAGTCTTTGAAGTTCACTCAACCTAACAGGCTTCATGTTCCTGCCCCTTTACCAGGGTCAATGCCCCTGAACAAACTCCCCACTCACTGCTCTGTCTCCTCTAGACTCCTGTATGGAATGCCTAGCACCCCTCCAGAGACCATGTCTTCCAGATGTGGCTCAAGTCCAGAAATATATCCAAGGCCTAAGACAATGGCACTCATTCTGAATGACCCAGTGCCCTCCACCAGGACCTTGCTGTGCCCTGCAAGAGAAGACTATGTATAAGTTCGGTTGCTCTTTAACGGGAGCCAGAGCCTGTATTGGCTTTAGTATAGTCATATTAGCTTAGCCATTTTTTAGTTAGTCATTTTAAGCTTATAGGTCTCTGCTTCTCCTCCACACCCCATAATAGCCAAGCCATATTAGCTTAGACATTTCAGTTTATAAGTTTATGGGCCTCTGTTTCCTTTTATGACAGCCATTTACCAAAACATACGTGACATACCCCATGCTGCAAAAAATTGCTTTATCTCTTTGTCAGAACATCTGTGCAAACAACCTGAAGAGATTCTGCAATCCTTTCCTATGTGACCCTCTGCTCTGCCAACCTCCCTTCATTTTCACTATGTAAGTCCCCTAAAAAAGAATAAAAAATCACCAGCTTAAATGAAATACCGCCTTACTGGTCGTTCTTCATGTCTCTCATTTCTCCCCTTTAGGTTGCTGATCACCGTTTTCTCGTCCCGCTAGTCAAGATAGCTTTTAAAGAATCAGACACCAAAGGAAACAGCCATGTGCCCACCTGAGTTTACATTCTGACTTCTTAGCTTTGTCTGTGTATTATTAAGTCAGCCTCAGTTTCCTCTCCCAAACCGTGAGATTTCTACTTCCTAGGTTTACTTTGAAAGCTACAAGAAGTGGTGCATTAGTTACTTTTCTGCTACTGTGAGAAAACACCAAAACTAATGCAACTTATACAAGGATTTGGGGGGAGGGGAGCTTAGAGTTCTGATAGGGTGAGAGCCCACCACCATCATCACAGAGAAGAGCTTGGCAGCTGATTGTCAGAGCAAGGAAACAGAATGCTGAGAGCTCACATCTTAAACTGTAGGCAGGAAGCAGCAATAACAAACTGGAAATGGTACCAGTCTTTTCTACTCTAGAAAGCACATCTTCAGTGACATACTTCCTCCAACAAGGCCACATCTCCTAAGCCGCCCCAAGAAGCACCACCAACTGAGGACCAGGTATTCAAACATGAGACTAAGGGAGAGCACCCAGACATGAATACCAAGAGCTAGGTAGAAAGTATGTTCCAGAAGTGAGATGAGTGTTGCCATTGTTGCCAGTGTCCTCAGAGCCATAGTTATGACCTTGAATGCCACATCAGCTGTCACCTTGAACCCACTCTAAAGGACCTCTGGGGGTTCCACATTCCTAGCTGTACACTGGTACTTTCTAGAGGTCTCAGTAGAGCAGCTATACGATGTTTGTACAGACTCCTGTCTCTTCAAGATGTAGCCGACTATTCGTGGGGCTTAAAATCCACTTCCAAACTGTTGGCACATTTAGCACTTAAGGATGCAGGAGCAACTATGACTGGTCCAGCTGATAGCAACTCACTCCCCCAGGATGCCTTCTTCCCAAGAGGGTCCTCCATTCTCCCACAAACAGGCTGCTAGGAGATCCGGCTCATCAGGCTTGTTGACAATCCCAAACATTTCTCCATGTACTTAGACTTAATTACAATTAGCATGGAAATTAGTGCTCCCCTAAAAATTAACAATTCATACTTCTAGGACCATTAGAACACAGACCCATGGTTCTGCACAGTCCTCCCGGCCATTCCCTTCTCTCCTCTCTGAGTCTTTGAGTTTCTGCTGGGTTTTGAAGACAGCGCCATCTTCTGGAGAAGAACTCAACTGCACCTTCCCCTAGTGGATGGGACTGAGGGCAGAAGACACTAAAGAGTCCTCTTCCAGCCACAGTTCATTTACCAGATAATTCTGCTTTAGCTCTGTAATAGCTAACTAATGTTTCCAAGAAGAAGAAGGTTGGTGGCATGGGGATGAAGGAAATGAGGATGCAAGAAAAGGGAAGAGCCAAATATCTCTTTGTGGGTGTCTCTCTGTGTATCTCTCTGTCTCTGTGTGTGTGTCTGTCTGCCTGCCTGCCTGCCTGCCTTTCTGTCTGTCTGTATACCTGTATGCAGCACCAGTGCACACACCACATGTCGGCCCCCCAGTGCCATTCAACTTGTATATTGAGGCAGAGTTTCTCACTGAGACCCAAAGCTCACAGATCAGCCTGGGTTGCAGTCCGCCCTAGGAGTCACATGACTCCACCTCCCTGGGGTCACAAGCAAGCACCTCCACTCTTGGGTCTTTCCTTAGGTGTTCGGGCTAGGGTGAAGCTAAATCCTTATGCTCGCACAGTGAGGCCTTTGTCTGCCAACTGAGCCATCCTCCCAGCTTTTGTCTTCGTTTATCCTTTCTCACCGGCCACCTGGCATGGGAAGTGTCTGCTTTATTAAACTGGTATAACAGATTTTTATCTTGATATAAAATAATTACCAGTCTAAAAGCCCCACCTAAATAAAAGAGCAGAAATCCCACAGGTGATGCCCGATAGCGCATCTGGCTCCCTCTCCCAGTTGGAAGATCTTTACACTACAGTAGGAAAAGAAAATCTTGTTATGGAAAAGTAGCTCCACATCTCACTGGGTCTGAAAAAAAAGCATTCAGGATGATATTCCATCTGCTTCATTAACCTATAATTTCTATTTAAAAATAAATCATTAAAAACATTCTTTTTTCTAAAAAGACATCTCTGGTTACAGTTTTTCTCCAGCTAGGGTGGGTAGGGGTGCTTGGTTTATCATTTGTGGTATGCCATGCTGTGTATGTGAGCAACTGTGTTATTGCTACTTTAAAATTATCAGAGCTCAAGTTCAGTTGTGGTGCAAAATACCACCATGGAACCCATTATTTTGTACCATAACTAAAAGAAAATAATTTCTTAAACAACTAAATAATGTCAAAATTACTTATGTTGGCAGCTAACAGATACTAAATCCTTAATGAAATAAATTTTTCCAGAATTCTTGGCATATTTTATCTTTGTACTAATTCAAAACTGTATTCAAAACTTAAAGCTGAAGACACTGAGGTACAGATAGAATGTATAGCTCAGGATCGTACAGGGGACTTCAAACCAGCAATGTGATGACTTCTGAGACTCTGACTTGACCCATGATGACACCCTTCCTTATAGTAATCAATATCTGCATGACCATCCATCAGCAAAATCTGCAGAAAAAATGAAGTCACTGGATGTGGAAGCTCTTCCTGGCCCTGGCCCTCTGCTCTTCTACCCATCCGTCTATGTGTATCTATCCCCAACTCTTGAACCGCTTCCAAACACACAGCCAAGTCCATGAAGACACAGACAGAAGAGGAGCAAGAGAAGAAAGAGAAGGAAGGAAGGGGGGAGGGGACGGGGAAGACAAGGGGGAGGGGGAACTACTTAGGATTCACTTTTATTTTTAATTATGTGTGTTTGTGTCTGTGGGGAAGTATTGCACAGCAAAGCATGTGCCCTTGGAGGTCAGAGGTGTCAGGATCCTCTGGAGGTGAGGTTACAGACAATTAAAGACTGTAGCCTGACATGGATGCTGGGAACTCAACTCAGGACTCTACAAGAGCAATATGTGCTTTAAAAACCATTGAGCCATCTCTCCAGCCCTGGGCATGAGTAATCTGAACTCAAGGTTTCTAAGTTGGGGCCATGAGTTCTCTAAAATTATAGACAATGTGTCTCCTATAAGGTCATGGTTCTAGAGAAAGAATCTTTAGCTTTCTTCCCATCCTCAAAAGTGCTCACATCCTCAAAAATATTGAGTCACCAATAAGAACAAAATTGCAGCTCCATTAACCACTTCCCTTGTCTTTCCACTCTAGAGCACCTTCCATTCAGCCTTTATCCTCCCATTTGGTCAAGATGTGGAAACAAGCCAAAAACAAGCCCAGGAAATAAGAGCACCTTTGAAACTGGCTCGTGGGCTCCTATTCAGAGTCCATGTGCCATGCCCCGGATGTGAACTCAAACGCAGATAAAGAAATAGGAAGACAAAGTTAACTTTCAAGGTTAACTTTGGTTGATTTCTAACACTGTGTCTGAAGCATATCCCCATGTGATAAACTAGAAAAGTAAAACTTAAGGCTCTGTGAATGAGGAGTCAGGCCAAGTTCAGGCCAGCATCCAGTCTGACTCTATGGAATCTGTTCCCCTCTGCTCTAGGATAGATGAGCAAGAACTAATCATCATATGCTTCTCTGATGACCTTGGCAATGTTATCATGGGGATGGGCACGTGCAAACACACATACCTGGGACAGAGTGGCCAGGAAGATCCATCAGCTCCACTACTTCTCTGATATCACAAATGATGTGAGATGTCTGTATGCTGTGAATATACGCTGTTACCATTTGTTAATAAAGGGGCTGTTTTGGCCTATGGCAAGGCAGCTTAGAGGCAGGCGGGAAATCCAAGCAGGGTAAGAGAAAGAAGGCTAGAGTCATGGAGAAGCTGCAGGCTGCCTTCCAAAGAAGCAAGATGTGAAAGTACCAGTAAGTCATAGGCATGTGGCAAGACCTAGACTAATAAGAAGGGGTTGAGTTAAGTTGTAAGAGCTAGTTGGTAATGAGCCTGAGCCATAAGCCAAACAGTTTGTAATTAATATAATCCTCTGAGTAATTATTTTATAAGCAGTTGCCTGACTGTGGGTGGGAAAGATTCTCCGGACTGTGGGCCTGGACATATCAGAAACTTCTGGCTACAAACAAATATTGGAGGAATCTCATAATTAGAGGATTAAACATCTTAGTGCTGCAATGGTTTTTAGCTCCTGATTGGTCCCACTAATTTAGCATTTTACTCTACAAGCTTCAGTGAGCAATTTCCCATGCTAGGCATGGGGTAGGGAGAACTAGTATGCTGTCTTGTAATATTGTTTCCAATAAGCTCCAAGGTCCATGTCCTGAGAGGACTCTTTGCCTAGCAGTGAGCAAGTCAAGTAGGTACACAGAATCATGACAGTACTGCAAAATAAGTATGACTATAAGAGTCACTGAGAGGCTGAGAAGGTGACTCAGTAATTAAGAATACTTACGGCACTAGCATGAAGACCTGAATTTGAATCCTCAGTGGCCATAGAAAGGCAGGCATGGCTGTGGGTGCCTGTAACCCACTGTTTAGGCTGGGGAAGACGTAGACAGGACAACTGCTGGGACTTCCAGCCTTGCAGCTTTTGTGTGGTTTTTGTGAAAGACCCCGTCTCAAGGGAAGAAAGCAGAGTGACAGCACAGGACCCTGCGCCCTCCTCTGGCCTTCTTGTGCATGCACATGGGCAAATGCACCTACACTTCATATGTACATGCCACACACACATAGACTGTACATGCACTCATATATACACAACAGCAACAAAAACCAAAGACTGTGCTAAACCTGCCGATGGCGCGGAGAAAGAACTTAGGAGAACTACAATGTTTAAGCTGTGCCTTTAAGAATGAGGGGAAGTTGCAGGGAGCTGCATACAGCCACACCTTAACATGGTGTGGCTCTCCCTGGTAAACAACTCCATATTTGGCTAAGGCCAAGGATCTGGCTTGCTTCCACGTATCTGAGCCTATCGGTGATGCCCATGTGGCTATCTTGGATTGGAAGCCCTGAGGGTATTTCACTAAGAGCGGGCTTCCTCCCAGGGTCGTTCGTCGTCCGTGAGAGAGTGGTTGTTCGTCTGAGTGAGTGAGTGAGTGAGTAAGTGAGCGAATGAGTGAGTGAGTGAAGATAAGAAGATATCTGAAAGGCCCGAATAAAGTGCAGAGAGAAGGATCCGGTGTTGCGTGTTCCTTGCAGGACGAGGTGGCGCGCGACAGGAAGTTAAGAAAAAGCATGATCATACACACCTGTAATGTCAGCAGTGAGGAAGCAGGCTGAGATGGAAAGGTCGGAAGTTTGAGGACAGCCTGGGTTAATGAGACTCAGACTCCAAACACAAAGGTCTAAAGAGAAAAGATTTAGTAAGGGCTGACAGGCAAACAATCCCAATCTTTATGCTATTGAGTCAGTAACATTAACTACTGAGCCAATGTGGGATTTTTTATTTCTTTGCTCAAACATTAGGCTGTATGTTTCTATAGTGTATTCTGGGGCAAAAATAACACTTAAATCAGGTGACATAGAGTGGAGAAGATTGATTTCCATCATGTAGCCTTCCTGTGTCCTGAACTGCAGGCTGCACTCTGCAAACATAGGACTTCACAGCCTCCACAGTCTAATGCCTTAGTATTGATGCTATATGCACAACCAATAGCTTTGCAGCTCTGAAGCAGCCTGAAGGATACACAAAGTGAATGTGATATTGTGAAAGGCAGAGAAAGGGGTGTGTGTGTAAGCACACTGAGGCACAGAGCATCAAGACAGCTCCAGAGAACTGCACCTCCCATCTCCCCCAGCAGCACTGGAGTGGCTGGTGAGTGCTACCATGACTGACTTCACATGGGGATCGGATGGGAACTCAGGTGTTCACATCTGCATGGCAAGTACCTCCACAGCCACCACCTGCCAGCCACCATCAGCCCTCCAACGGTGCTTTTGTTAAAAGCCCAGGTGTGTTTCTATTTCCCTAATGTAATGAGATTCATTCCAGAACCAGCTCTAGGAGTCATCGGGAGAACAAGCTGGAGTCCATCTAGCGATAGTGAGGGCTTTACAGCCACGCAGATTGGAAAGCAACGTGTGCACCTTATCATGGTGTGATCTGAGTTACCACCACATCCAAAAGAAAAGTGGACCCAAAAGGATGTGAAAAGATTTTAGATGTGGGGGGGGGGGACACTTTGTGCTTTAATGGTTGGCCGGAAATACCCAAGAAAGAGAGAAGCCTGGTTGTTAAAACCCCTACAGCTTCATTCAGTCTTGCCAAGTTGTTCTTCTCAAAGATCTGGGCAAAGGAGCAATTTGCTCATGATGCTCTCCCTCCACCTCAGGACCAAGGATCCTCTGCCTGGTCCTAGCTGTAATGGTGACCTGCCCCTGCCTTTGTTAGATACCCCACTGCAGAGCCTCAGAGATAGATGTCACAGGGGTAGGGTGGGATGACCCCTAGGGTCCAGCTCCACTGCAGAGTCAGACTTTTACTGTTTTGTCACCAGTGGCTCTGACTGTGTGTGCATGGCTTCAGGCCACTCATCAATGCTCTGAACAGGCGACATCTCTTTAGCTTTTCCTTTCACCTCCTTTTCTAATGGGGCTGGACAGCCATGCAAAGTCTCTGAGAATGATGTTGGCTGGGAATGAATTGTTCTATTGTACAGGGAGGATTTTAATGTAAATCATAACTAGAAAGCATGAAACTCATGTTGGGATTCTTTAGGCTAGAGGTACCCACTGCTATTAGAAGAGTCATGACGGGTGGTTAGGAGTGGAGAAAGATCAGTGACAATCTTATAGGATAGCTGGTTATTAGTTTTATGTAATTGGGTTCATTAAAGCTGTTTAAAACATTGCTTTTAAATTAAGTTTTTAATTAAGTTTACCCAGTGCCATCTCTTTAAGATTTATTGAATTTTATTTTATGTGCATGACTGTTTTGCATGCATTTATGCATGTGCACCATGTACATACCTGGTGCCTGCAGAGCCAGAAGGAAGAGTCAGAGCCCCCAAAACTAGAGTTAAGAATGGGTGTGAACAACCAGGTAGGTGCTGGGAATTGAACCTGGATCCTCTGAAGAAGCAGCAAGTGCTGCTCTAGACCCTTGAGCCATCCTTCAAGCCCCTTATTTTAGGTTCTTCTACAAGATGTTAACTAAAATATATATAAAATAGGATGAGGCTGTACACCACAATGTTTCATTCTCCAGAGACCCACTTCCTCTAGCAAGGCCCCATGTTCTACAACTTTCCTAAACAGTGTCACCAGGAGGTGACCAACACACACACACACACACACACACACACACACACACACACACGCCTGGACATCTGCAGGCCTGAGTCATCCCCTGTTTATGCATTAACTAGTTATATACACAACCCTGGGAAGATGATAAGGTGAATAGTATTCATTTGCTATATTTCTATCCTACTTGAATTGGGGCTCGTTGAGGTCAGAGGTCTTCATTGCACATATCTCTGTTGTTACTTTGATGAAATACCTGCTAGGCAGCAGGTATTCAGTCAGTGTGTTCACTGAATAGATGGATGGCTGAAGGAAGAGCATCATATTCTTTTTAGTTATGAATTAATTTTCTCACCTGTGACATCCCTCCCCCAAAAGGCTGAGGGTTGGCTCTTAGGAGCACTAAGAGAACCCCAAACAGGCCACAGGTGTGGCTCTACCTGACAAGGTGTATCTTTGGAGTCTGAGAATAGAGATGGAGGCGATGCACCCCTCATGGGTACTGAGAACTGGATGCTGACGACACAGTGACTCTTCAGTGTAGACTGCGTCTGAGTTTACAGTCCCTTCTGCTGTGGGGTTTTTGTCCTTGCCTGCTGGAGGAAACTTGTAAGTTACAAAACCCAACTCCTCCAGGAACAATTCTGTGTCACTGGAACCAGAACAATTCCCAGTGCTGCTTTAGATGTCTCTGAATGTCCCCCTGCTTCCCTCCCCTGGGGCATCTCTGACTAGTGTGAACAGTGTTCACATCAGTCAACTTTCTAAACAGCATGCAGAGGTCTGTGAAGAATTTTAACCATTTGTTCAGGCTTTTGATTTTACCCTTTCCTAGGCAGCCTGTGCCAGTGTGTCCTTTGGTGTATTTTACAGAATGACAAGTGGTATGTTTTAGAGACCAAAGGAGGTGGGAGGGACAGGACTAGGGGAGGTAAGTGTCCCTCTCTCTGCTTTCTACAGTGGCTGCCTAGGAAGGGCAAGTAGCTATGCTGAGGTTTTATAGGTTACTATCACTAACAGACCTTTTGAGTCCTAGCAGTGAGTTAGTTAGACCTATCAGTCAATGTTTCTGGCCCATCCCCCATTCCTGCTGAAGAGTAGCCCAGTTTAGGTTGAATAGATCTCAGTGAATGCTCTAAGTGTGGGCCTTGATTGAAACCATTCACAGTAGGGGACTCCAATTCTGTGCTGACAATGAATCGGGCCATCAGCTCAATCAGTGTGCATCAGTCCCTTGTCCATGAAGGTGAACACAACTGTCAAAATGTCTGATGGAAGGAAAATCATTGTAAGAAGACCCCTCTCCAGATCTAGAGTGTTCGTCTTGATCACTTCCGGGAGTCATTTCTTCATCTGTTCACCACTCCATGGTGTTCTGCCAGCATATCCAGCGTTCTGAACACAGCTTAGTGCCTAGTGCTGGGGACACCAAGACATTGCTATCTCGATCTCACAAGAAAATAAATACACTATAAGATATACTACATATCACCAAGTGACACCATCTAAGAAGGAAAATAAAGTAAAATAAGAAAATAAAAAGCTATGACGTGTGTATTTTCAGCAATTTAAGCAACATAGCCAAAGGCTCTTAGAAGGTAATTGCCTCTGGCTGAGGAAAACTGGGAAGGCTTCTCAATAACAGTGACATCTGAAAGAATCAGAGAGAAAATTAGAAAAGAGGCTTAATGTGAGAGGCGTTTGACAATGAGTCTATGACTTAATGACTGATCATCAGATCTGGAGGTCACAAGGGAATGATGAATCAAAGGTTATTGAAAAGCAATGTTTTGAAACTGCAGTTCATACATCCTCAGTGGATAATGAAATCAACTAAATGATCACAATCCATTTTTTAGTGAAATAAACTAGATTAGAGTAAAATACAGCTTATGACCCATAGTAAGGGTGTGTTAGTTTTCTTGTTGCCATGACTGAATACCTTATAAGAACCTCCCTAAAGGAGCACAGGGAGGGTGTGGCTCCCAGTTAGAGGGAACAGTTCATCGCAGTGGGAAGGCACAGTGGCACAGGTGACTTGTCTGTGGCAGCAGAAGCACAAGGTCACATCTGGATACAATAGAACCAGGAGAGTAGAAGAGGCAGCTTGGGAATATAAACCCGGACCCATCCCACAGAGACACATCTCATCCAACCAAGTCCTACAACCCAAAGCTTCTGCACCATGAGAGAGCCAAGTCTTCAAACCCATAAGCCCATGGGAGACATTTCAGATCTAAGCCACAACAAAAGGTTAGTACTATTTTGAATTTTTTTCATTTATGTACATGCATATGCATACATGTAAACATAACCAAGTTATAGTGCAGATATTTTTTTTTCTTACAGTAGATCACGAATTTTCACATTTGGAAGCATTTGCTTGGAAGTTTTAAGTTTGTGTGACGTTAACACTCTAATACGATTAGTTCACAATTATAATAGCCATCAAAAGTGCCTATGATTCTAAAGATGACTTTGAAAGCAAGGTTCCTGCTCAGTATCTAAATAGAAAGGTGCAAAGACAGCTGGGAGAGAGGAGAATTCATGAGGGAAATGTCAAAGCTAGACATAGGAATTTAGAAGTCGTTTTCAGACAAGTTTATGTGAAACATTCACAGAGGGTTGCTCTCAAAGGAGAGAGTGTGGCTATCATAAAGGAAAATGTCAAAGGCAAAGCCTTGGGCCATGAGAACATTCAGAAAGGAGAAGAAAAAGTGATGAATTAAAGAAAAGTGAGAGGTTCAGAGAACGCAAGGACACTGTAAGGACAAGGCACTCTGCAGAGAACATGGTTCAGGCAACACCGAATGTTCTAGAAATCTGAAAATGAGGACCTAGATTAAGAGGACATCACCCAACACAACAAATTCCAGAACGCTGACGGTGCTCAAGAGAGGTGTTCTGCTTAGAGGTGAAAATACAAGCCAGGAAAATGAGAGCATAAAAACAGTGTGTTTTGGAATCAAGGGATGCATGTAGATGAACCTCTGGTCATTGGTTTTCTCAAATGTTGCCAAGGACCGCCAGGTCACAGTCACCAAGGCTCGGCCATCTCTTCACTCAGTCAGCAGCCAGACCTTGATTTAAAACCTTAGATTTTTTTTCTCCAAGACAATTAACTAAGTGCCAAATATTGTTGGAATTATTTAAATATGATATACCGTATAAGGATTATTACTTGTTAGGGGGAGAGCAAAGACTTATAAATATAAAGAGTAATTTTAGGAGATTTGGAACTTTTGTATTGGATGTTTAGGGGTTTTTTTAGAACACAGGACCCAAACAGTCAGTCTGGTTGCTGTTCTCGGGCCTCGACTGAATCTGGCTGTACTTTATTAGGGGTTGGACCTTTTGAGGTCATTAGAATATGTTGAGGTCATTAGTGCCTTTTTTTAAAAATAACTCTAACATTCCACTATAATTAACCATTAATAACACCAAACAAGTACATCCCAAGAACCCCAAACAAGCTACCTCAGTCAATATTTTAATACTTTCAGCACTCAAAAGAATCTCAGGATAACGGAAGATCCTCACTTCCTGCATCTTTGTCCTCTTCCTAGGAATGCTGTAAGAATTCCCTTCCTGAAGACTATTGTTTGGGAAACGTGAATGGGGCTGAAAGTATACACACCTACAAAGTCAGAGCTATAGTTACTCTGAAATGTCCCCAACTGCTCTGGCCATTAAAGGCTTGGTCCTGAGAGCAGCAGGTAGGGCCTTTGAGAAGTGACCAAGTTGTGAGGAGTCTGACTTCGTGAACCGAATAACCATAGCTTATGGGACTGCTAGAAAATTGTAGACACTGAAGGATGTGGGAGAAGTTTAGGAGATCTCAAGAACTGGGTCCTTGGGGGCATGTCCTTGAAGGGAATATTTGTCCCTGGTCCCTTCCTCCTTTGCTCTTTGTTACCTCCCTAACATGGGCACTATTTCTCTGCTGCTTCCTGCCATGATGTTCAGTGTATGCCCGCAAAAAGCTGCAGAGCTGATTCACTGTGAATTGGAAACTTTAAATTCATGAGCTGAAAAGCACCTCTCCTCTCTCATGCTGATTTGTCAGATGCTTTATGAAATAATAGAACAATAACATGAACTAAGGACATGATCTTACGCTTCTAAAAAGCAAAGTGGAGAGTTGTCAGCATGGGGTCAAAGAATGTCTTGTCACTCATCAAATTTTTGCTGCCTTGACTTGAACAGTGATTGTGTCTGAGAGTCAATCTCATGGTTCCTTCCCAAAACCATAGTTTTCCGCAGACTTCAAGGCTTCATTAGAAAGTCTTAAGCACCACAAACTATGTCTAATAACTAGCATTTGCTGAGGCTTGCACATGTCCTGGTGTTCTCCTAAGTTCCTTTTCTGTTAACTCACTCATAGGAGCTCAGGAAGAGCTATTATTAGCATCCTCATCCTGGAGAAACTAAAATACAGAGACATTAAATAAGCTGTATAACACCATACAGCTGCAAACAGTCAAAGTGTGGTATAGTTAGTATAGAATCTGATACAGCTGGAAACAGTCAGAGCCTGGTACAACTGGGAACAGTCAGAGCCTGATACAGCTGGAAGTAGTCAGAGGCTAGTACAGCTGGGAACAGTCAGAGCCTGGTACAACTGGGAACAGTCAGAGCCTGATACAGCTGGAAGTAGTCAGAGGCTAGTACAGCTGGGAGCAGTCAGAGCCTGGTACAACTGGGAACAGTCAGAGCCTGGTACAACTGGAAACAGTCAGAGCCTGGTACAGTTCAAAACAGTCAGAGCCTGGTACAACTGGGAACAGTCAGAGCCTGGTACAGTTGGAAACAGTCAGAGCCTGGTACAGCTGGGAACAGTCAGAGCCTGGTACAGTTCGAAACAGTCAGAGGCTAGTACAGCTAGAAGGAGTCAGAGGCTAGTACAGCTGGGAACAGTCAGAGGCTAGTACAGCTGGGAACAGTCAGAGCCAAGAGCTTGAACTGCACAGCTCATTTGCCTGACCACTACTCTCTAGCTTTATGTTATGCTGAAGTGGGGAACAAAGAGATTTATGTAACCCTTTGAAGCTGAAATGTCTCCCATGGGCTCAGGTGTTGAAGGCTTGATCCCCACCAGGTGATGCTGCTTGGGAGGTGGTAGGAGATGAAGAGCCTAGTTGGAAGGAAGTAGATGCCTGGAAATATACCTTTGAAGAGGGTCTTATTCAGGCCATTTCAGCTCTCTAATCCTAGCCAATATGAGAGGAGAAGCCTCTTCTGCATGCCTCTGCTACCATGATAGTCTCTCTGGATCTGAGAACTTGATCTGGCTAATATTGGGCTGAATGTTCTGAAATCATGAGTCAAATTAAGTTTTCTACCCTTTAAAAATTACTTCTTTAATGTATCTCTCCCAGAGGCAAAAAATACAGTTAACCTAATCAGCTAGGGCATTTGGAGATGGAGTAGATCAGAAATCTTGGTGTAAAGATGAGGTAGAGAAGAACCCAGAAGAAGAGACCTGGTGGAGCCCTGTAGCACGTGCCAAGGACATTGGAAGAATGTGAACAGTTCCTAGCAGTATCCAGAAGCCATTACGAAGAGTCCAGATTCCTGCAGAATCATGTGACAGAGACCCCCATGAAAGGATTGTCATTGAAAAGGGACAGTCCCAGTTCCTGTGTAATCTGGTCTCCCATACATGGCCTTGCACTGTGCTTAGAAGGCCAGCAGGGGTCACCACGTGTGTTCCACCATCTCCCATATTCTCTTTCATGATTCTGGAAGTGCAATCCATATCTTAGCGCTGATTCTTCTCTTACTTTATGGCAAACAAGCTGGCTCTACCACAAACCCTCCCTTTCTCTGAAGGCTTCTTCAAGCTACACGTGTGGCTTCCTGAGGTCCTTTACATACTGAGAGATCATGAAATGTATCCACAGATAAACAGCCCTACATGAAATCAATTTTTCTCCACTAATAGAAAGAATCCATGTAAAGATGACTTTTGATCAAGTCAGCTGAAAGCAGAGAAATATGAAATTTATATGAGCAGTTTGCAAAGAGGAAGATGTGTTGGGCTGAGGCCAGGTTTTGTTAGAGTGCCTTGTGGTCACTTCATGCCTTTGGAGGAGGATTGCCAATGAGAAATTTGGGTGTGGAAAGACAAGATAACTGCCTTCTCCCAACCCCACAAAGAAAACGAGCTACTTATCAACCCTGGTGAGTCTATGGTATATGGTCAGCCTTATTAGCATATCTTAATTGAGAATTAGGCTGTCATCGGAGAACACATTGTAAGGCATAAAACTTGGGAAACATATAATCCATTGAAATTCCAAATGCACATCTGGTCTCCTGACTGTTCCTTTGAGTGTTTTCTTTCTTTTTCTTTGCCCCCTTCTTCATTATCCATCTACCTTGTCTTCTCCTCTCCTATTGACTGGCCTCATCCCTCTTCCCCACATTTATATTCCTGATGTATTTCTAGTTATCAGCACTCATTACCTCATTTCCAACCTGACTCTGCTCCATATTGCTTTCCTTCTTATCTCTTTCTTCCGTTATTCATGCTCCTTCATTTTTTCACTGTCTTTCCCTCTTTCCCCTCCCCTTCCTCCCTCCTCTCCATCACATTTGCTATTGCAAGTTCAGTCTCACATAAAAATTAACTCACCATCAAGAATGTCTTTGCTTGTTCCAAACCCCATTTGCTTAGCGTATGCTCCAGCACTTAGAATTGCCTCAGATTGGCTGCATCTCACAACCAGTTGCTCTAAGCCTCAAGTGTTTTCTTGACCCTCCACATTTCACACACCAGGCAGAATAGCATTATCCGTTATCTCCTTAGAGCAGGGACAGGAGGAACACACTGTTGAATATATATTTGGCCATAACTGTGTCTGTTTATAAAAGACATCACTTGCTTTCAGAGCACAGGACATCAATCCCTGCTGCCAGCCCCATCCACTATGTGTGTCCCAGTTGCTCTGCACTTACCAAGCTCACCGGAAATGGTCCTAGTGGGCAATCCTTCTCTGCACTTGAAGGACAATTATGCAAACTGTTGAGTGGACTCATTATAGTTTGACCATGAAGTATCTCCCACAGGTTTGCATGTTAAAGTCTACATTTACAGCCAATAGCACTATTCTGGAAGGTTGTAGAAACTTTAGGAGGTGGGCTCCCACTGGAGAGACTGTCTCTAAGTGCCATATCTTGTTCTGATGGCCTTCCTCTGCCTCATGAGTGCAGGGATTAAAGGCAGCACCACCACAATGCTCTCTCTTTTTTTTTTCCCACAATGCTCTCTTATATGAAGTTTCTGGGCCAGATTTTCCAGCCTAGCCCAGATATTCAGACCCACTCTCAGTCCCACTTAGCCTCAAATAAAAGGCTTATATTAATTTTATGCTGTTGACCTAGGGCCAAGGCATATAACTTGCTAACTCTTTACTCTTAAACTAACTCATGATTCTTATCCTATTTAGCCATGCAGCTTGGTACCTTTTCTCAAAGCAGCATTTCAACTTCTTTCCTCTGGCGTCTCATTGTGGTGTCTCACTGGCATCTCTGTGGCATCTCTGCTCTACTCTTCCTGTTCCCAGAGTTCTCTTAGTCTGGCAACCCCATTCACACTTCCTGTTTGCCTTCAACCAATTTTTATTTTTATGGAGACAGGAAAATTATTTACAATGTAACATAATATCACTACACTCTCTAGTTTTCTTTCTGATGCTCTGATAAAATACAACTGGGGGCGGGGGGATTGTGTGGCTTTTACTCAGTCTGTCATTGAGAGAAGCTGGATAGGAACTCAAACATGGAGCAGAGGTCATGGAAGAACATAGCTTCCTGGCTTGCCCTTAGGCTCATGCTTAGCTACTTTCTAATACAGTCCAGAACTATTTGTCTAGGTAATGGTGTTGCCCATGATGGGCAGAGCCTTCATACACCTGTCAACAATCAAGAAAATACCCCTACCTCCAAGAAATATCCACAGGCCAGTCTGGTCTAGACAATTCTTAAACTGAGAGTTCTTCTCAGATGCCTTTAGACAATGTCAGGTCAACAGCAAAAGTTAGCTAAGACAGCTTGTGACACAAATATATTGATATATGAAGTACTTTCTGTAGCATACATGTAGAGCTGCAGGCATGAACTGTATGTTATTCTCATGGGTGGTCATCTACACTGTTACAACCATACCAAGAAATGTATGTTTACCAGGAGCCTATTGCCGATGACATATTGTCTTCTTAGGTAGTACCTAAAACTTTGAAATAGTTTTCCAACAAATCCACATAGGCACAAATAGTGTGACTCAGGACTGATTCTGAAGCATTTTTTCCTTGTGATAGTCTTGAGAATGCCAAGTTCCATTTGGAGACCTTAAAATAATCTCAAAGCTTTAAGCCAAACATGACTTGCAAGGTCACTGACCAACCAAGATAAAGAAAAAGGTATTGTGGACAGTCAGGGAGATCCCCAGCTAATTGGTCTTCAAAATATCTAAGTTCAAGACTTGTCTAAGTTTATTCAGAAACCCCATAAAATGTAGACACTTGCCCCAAATCTATCAAATCTCAAGTACTCTTCATTGAGATATTTATTATACATTGCACTAAACCAGGGAAATAAGTGTTTATTTTGTGGCATTTCCTGATTACTGATCCACATCAGTTCTCTCCCTTTACCTGTCTCCCTTTTTGGATAGAGCATACCTATGACAAGATCATCTCCCCCGACCCATGAAGAGACGGGCACAGGAGCCAAAGGCAGATTCAGTGGTTTAGTGTCTGTCACAGACTGCCACCAGTCTCTACAGTGGTTGGATCTCCAGTTGAGATTTTGTCGGGCCCTACCTTTGCATATATTCTGGAGCTAGCTGTCACTGCTCTGCTCAGAGCAGGAAGGGAATCTATGTCCAGAGAGATGGTGTCTAATCAGACAAGGATGAAGAAGGTGGTCCTCTGACAAAGTATCATCCCTAATGGCAAAGAGAAATACCAGAAGCCATGAGCTCTGTGAGGCTTCTTTTAGGCACAGACACAAAGACAGATCCAAAAGTGAACTTCAAAAACATAATGTCTAAGGTAATTAGCATTTTTCTGAAGAATATTTAACTTTAGGAGTGTGATTTCATTGGTGCTTATGAAGACCTGACTTCAGTTGATAATACTGGAAATCAGATGTTATTCCAAATTCAGAAGATAAAACTGAGTCAAAAAAGATTAAGAATTTCTAGGGGCTGGAAAAACAGCTCAGTGGTTAAGAGCCTATAGTCTCTGGCAGAAGACCTGAGTTTTGTTCCCAGCAGCCATGTCTGGCTGCTCACGATTACCCGTAACTAACTGAACTCCAGGAAAGTTCAACACCTCTGACCTCCACAGTCACTCACATGTACATGCACATACCCTCATAAATACACACACACACACACACACACACACACACACACATAAAATGTTTAAGAATTTTCATTTTATTTTTTAAAAGTTACTTTTAATTGTGTGTTTTTAATTATGTCAGAAATACCCAATCCCCCCAGGAGCTGAAGTTACAAGCTGCCCTATATACGGGTTCTAGGGATCCAAACTTGGGTTCTGTTAGAGAGCAGTACATGCTCCTAACCACCGAAACATCTCTCTAATCCTCAAAAAAGAATTTTTAATTGTTTTTTTAATTCTGTGAATAACATTGTTGGGATTTTTGTGAGGAGTACATTGAATCTGTAGATTATTTTTTATATCTAGCCATTTTCCCAGCATAAAGTCAGCCAATCCATGAGCATTCGAGGTCTTTCCATTGTCTTCATCAGACACATGAGAAGGTGCCTTGCAGGGAAGATTAATGTATGTAGTGGCTGAATCTCTCTGGCTGTTCTGTCCCTGCTGTGTGCTTTAGAGATTACTGACTCCTGGCTCCCTTCACGAAGGGTTACACCACTGTTCATCTCAGCCACTTGTAATATGCAGCTTTCTTGAGAGACAAAACAAAGAGATAGAAAATTCAAGAAAAATTTTGCAACAGAACATTTTACAGGAATACAATTTCTCAAGCCTGTTCATTCATATTCTAATAATACAGGTTTTGCACCTTGCCTTTGATATTGGCACTTCCAGGAGATATAAGCTGACATCTCAATTTCTTCCCCTTCATTTTCTCAACATTAAAAAAGGAGCCTCAGAAAACATTGTGCCCATCATAACCTCAAGGAAGCTAATAACCTGAGATATCTGGAGTGAGTAATATTTCTACTGTGAAGTAATTATGATTCCTTGAGTCTTCAAGGTGATTCCAATGTCAGTGTTTCAGGCTGAGTGTACTGTATGTGGCCTCTCATTTCTCAGATCAACTCCAAAACAAAAACTCCAACCTGGGCATTTATTCCTCCAGAAAATATTAGCAACTTGCTATACACACACCACTGTTAAATAAAACCCCACTGAATTGTGCGGGTGAATCTACAAACAGCAGTCTATAACATAGTCTGTCATATTGTGGTACCAGGAGGCAGTGCATGGAGGTTGGGGTTTATGAGCTGCCTTTGAGTCACGTGGAACTTGGCTGCCTAAGGAGAGCAGAAGAGCATTTCCCTGAACGTAGCAGGGCTCCGATGGAGTGCAAGCTTGTTTGCCAGGATTAGTTAGGATGTCTTACACATCACTGCAGCAAGATGAGGAGGGAGGGAGGAAGGAGAAGAGGTTGAAATTGGAAAGTGGGTTGCACCTGGCCTGTGAGAAATCTGAGATGCCAGGTCAAGGAGTGTGCGCTTATTACCCACATTACCAGGAGCTCATGAGCACTTGTGGGTAAGAGAGGGGCCTGAGAAAAACCTGATCTTTGGTAAAAATGACTGTCTACTTGGAGTTGGGGGATGTGTAGACTAGAAATCATTTTGAGGCTGTTTGATTTTGTTTGATTGGTTTGATATTTCCCAGACAAGAGAAAACCAATTCAGAGACGATTTCAGGACCCCACTAAGACCAAGCTAAAAGCCCATAAAAGGAACATATTTTAGGATTGAACAGATATAGAGACTATAATTTTGTGCTCTTAAACCTTTATCCAAACTTGAGGCTGGCATCTCCCACTTTGAAATTACTTGTAAATGACCATAAACAGACTTATCTTTCAGCAACATTTTCCAAAACATATCATTTCTGATGTAAACCTCGTATGATGGTGCATGCCTATAATCCCAGCACTGGGAAGACAGAAACAGGAAAGTCAACCTCCACTAAGGGAGACCCTATCTCAAAAAAAGAAGAAAATGATGTGGCCACCAGGGGGCACAGTTGCACTAACAACTTCCATAGAGACCAAAGAAGCAAGCAGGCTTAAGGGTGTCCTCAAGACTTAGAACAGCACACAGGTGAGGCTATGCTGCAGTCATGACAAGAAGCCACAGCTAGAGGCTGGAGTTCTTACAATTTTAGAAAACAAGTTTGCACAATGAGAAAACATGGGAAAATGCCATTTATTGAACACTTTCTTCTGTTTCTACACTGCATGTGAATTGTGAGTGTGACTCTACAGTCTCATTTTGTGGCTAACAAGGCTGAGTCTGAGAAGTTCATTACTGAAGGTGGCTATCTTATGCCAAATGCTTTTCAATATACAAGAACATGCTTGTGACTTGGCAGGTAGTGGGGGTGTGGTGGTGAGTACTAACTGTCAAGTTGACAGAATCTAGAATTACCTAGGAGATGGGCCTCTGGGTATACCTTGGAGAATTGTCTTGATTTCATGAATGGAGGTGGGAAGAACTGCCCACTCTGGGTGACACCATTCCCTAGTTTAGATCCTGCACTATGTAAAGCAGCAAGCATCTATGGCTAGATGCTTCTTGACTGTAGCTATGATGACCAGCTGCCTCAAGTTCCTGACTCCCTTGCTTCACCCTTGCTGTGGTGGACTGTACCTGAACTCAGTGAGCCCGAATTAGCCTTTTCTTTCTCATGGGACAGCTCCTTGTATTGGTTCCTTTTTGTGTCATTGCACTTAAACATTGTTCTTGTGAGGGATCTTATCTCAGCAACAGGAAGAAAAGCTAAGATGAGAAGCAGAGAACCAAAGGCCAAATACAGACCAGTGGAGATCACTCAGATCACTGGAGGTTGTCATGAAGAGGTTAAGGTAGCAATATGGCAGAATCTAACACAAACTGTGGCAATGGAAGGGACTTCATTTTACCATGTGGTCAATAGAAGCCCCTCCCAGGAACTGACAAGGTGAAATCTAAATGCTGACAATGAACCGATCAAGGGGAGACTTGGGGAAAGAGGGCTTGAGGCTGTGAGAATGCCTCATACAAAGGCCCAGGCAGACAGAGCTCTGGGAACAGAAAGACCTGAGTGGCGGGAGCTGGGTGTGGTGACAGTGACATCAAAACGTCTGCTGTGCCATGACCTGAAGAGGCCAGCAGACACAGTTCGTTGTGTTGGTTACTTTTTGTGTCATTGCAATCACATAAAGAATTAGGGTTCGTGGAAGGTATAGAGGCAGAAGGGGCATCCAGCTGTGGCAGCAAGATGTGAGCCTGCTTGCTCATATTCACTGGACCAGAAAACAGGGTGTAGGGGGGTGGAGGGGGGTACAGCAGTGTTATCAACTTCAGTAACCACCCCAGTGAGGAGGCCTCACCTCCCAAAGTGTCTACATCTTTCAAAACAACCCCACCAGCTGGGACCAAGTGTTCAACACGTGAGCCTGGAGGAGATATTTCACATCCAAGTCCTAACAGGTTTTGTAGGATATAATGAGGACTCCGGTGTGTGTTTTAAAAGATAAAAAACTTCAGCCTAGTCCCAAACTCATGCCCAGTGACATGAAGGGAAGACTGATGTTATAAAAGTACTTTGCCATCTACATGGACTGTTCCAGAGAAAAGTATTTGAAGAGAAATACAGTAGTTGTCACACCTGACAATACCTACTGGGCAGTGTGTCTGAGAAGACTGGAGGAATCTGATACTGTCAGCTGAGAACAGAGAAAAGGGTGGGATGGCTATGAGGGGAAGGTTCCTAAGACAAGATCCATTCATGATACTTCTGCTCGTAACAGAAGACAAGACTCTGGCTTAACCTATCAGAGTCAGCTATTGCTGTGTAACAAAATGCCCCAAAACTAGTAGGATAAAATGATGTTAAATATTATTCTCTCATATGCTTTTTTGGGGTGAGGAATCCAGAAGTTCTTGGCTAGGAGATTCTGTCATATCTTACAAAGTCTTGGTCAAGATGTCTGCAATGATTGCTGTCATCTGAAGGCCTGTCTAGGTTAGAGGACTATGACTGTCATATAATCCCACTTGTTGAAGATTATTGTGGTATGGTCTTCAGCCATCTTTGGAATCTTTCTAGGCTTCTATAGGTCCCCATAACATGGTAGCTGGCTTTCCTCAGAGCGGGCAGCCAATGATGGAAGAAGGTACAGAGTCTTTGTGGCCTGCGCTTGGTCAAGTCATACTCTGACACTTCTTGTGACACTCATTGGTCACATAGGCCAAACATATAGAAGCTACTCAGTATGGTGTCTCCAAAGTGGAGAATCTGAGGGGATAATGTGGGACACTGCCTTCCACAGAGAGTAAGAAGTGGCTGATGGATATTTGAGAAGTTCCATTCAAATCCCCAGCACCTTGTGTTATGTGTACTTATAACTCAGCACTGAGTGACATAGTGAGGCAGATCCCAAGACTGCCTTGTCTAATTAATCTGCCTAGCCAAAAGAATGACTTCCTGGTTCAACAAGATACCTTGTGTCAAGGTAATATGGTAGAGAGCCATAGAGGAAGACACATTCAGAGTCCTGTTCCAGCCTCCATATGTGGCCACTCACACTACTCCTCCCTAGACACACACACAAGAAAAATATGAAATCTTGTTCTCCTGTCTTCCACCTGCATAGGAACCCATTGCCACTGTTTCTTGCAAATAAGGTAGAGGCTCTAGCGAGGAGCTTTTGGTTGTAGCTCAGTTTGCAGAGTGCTTGCCTGGTATACACAAAGCTCGGGGTTTGGTCCTCAGCATCACATAAACCAGTGGTGGCGGCGGCACATGCTATAATCCCAGCTCTCAGGAGATGGGAGTGGTTCAAGGTCAGTAAGACTACTTGAGACCATATGGAGGAGATCAGTTCACAAGCAGTTAAACAGCACAGGGCTCTCTTGGAGGGGGGCGGGGAAGGCTGGGGTCCTAGGTGAGAGATCAGTTCAAGGATGGGAAAAAGGCAAGTAAAATAATCTCCTCGGGGTTCCAGCCCTGTGAACCCTTTGACAAACTACTGCCCTTCTTTACGTCTGGATTTAGTTACCTGTAACACAAGACTAATACTGAAACCTACCTAGCAGAGTCTTCTTAAGGATGAAATGAGCTGATTGTCACAAAACTTTTAGAATGATGCCAGGCCTTCCATTTGGCTCATGCCATGTGAGTGTTTCATAAGTAAGTCAGTGACTTGGACAGCTGTAAATAAAGTCCATAGTATAAACAATTCAGCATATTTTCACACCCTCTGAGGAATCTTGATCTGAATTTGTTTTGAAACTATTTTTGTTCACACCAATTTTTACCTGGAAGATCTCAGTGGATGAGGTTGTCTAGACTGCTCCTGGTGACAGGGAGCAATGCTCACAGGTAGCAGTTCCAGATCTGCGGTGGTTTCCCAGCACCCATTGTGAGCCTGCAGAGAGAATCTTTCCCTTTCCAGGAAATTTGCCTTGTGTAGCATCCAGCTCTAGAGTAAATGAAGGACACACCCATGTGGTATTAATAGTGCTATTTTGGGTGCTGATATAATAGCTTTCAGAATCACCAAAAGAACTTTTGGCTGCTCCACATGACTGGGTGGGCCTTGCTCTCACTACAGGATCCTCCAGCCAAGAAAAGTGCTATTTATGACCTAGGGTGGATAGATGGCTCGGTATTTCCTAAGGATGATTGAGAACATACTGGCTTGAGAGGGAAATGGGCCCTATGAGAAAAGGCCCTCTCCGGACTCCAATCTTCCCTGAAACTCAGCTTGATTCCAGTTTAGGGTGATGCTTTCTTTCTGAAAAAAGGGAATGAAATGGAAAGGGAAGGAAGAGGAAGGGAAAGGGGTAGCAGAGGGTTGAAGCTCAGAAAGACACTAAAATATGGAGAGTCATGGGGACTGTTGGTTTGTAGATCTGTTGATTTACACATTGATTTACCCATGGAGCATGGATTAGATGCCATTGCTGTTCTCAAAACTTTGGAGCTATTAATACATCTCAGCCTTAAAACAACTTTACTAAATAGATAGAGGAGGAAGGGGGAGGGGCTTGAAAGAAGGTACCAACTCAATGGCAAACACATGATCTTCTACACGGAAAAACCTGCTGCGGGCCAAGAGCCTTGAAATCTTGTGACATAACAAAAGCTGGTCAGACTTTCATTGTTCTGCAGTAAGATAGTAATTTTGCTCAGTATTATTGAAAACAAAATGTCATTTTTGAAAAATGAAAGAATGACTATATGAGACTTAAATAATTTAGCTGGTTTGACTGCTTCTTAATTCGCTAATAAAATGGGTTATAGGAACATGGCCATGTTAGATCATCTGTCCTTTTCTTAAGTAAAACTGAATATCTTTCATAATAAAATTGAAAGTGTACATTGATGACTTTATCTCTCCTCTCCCACAAAATCTATTTTTATGAAATGACCTGAATCTACCTTCATTTTGTAAATGGGCCTCAGTGGCCTCCAGGGCATGTCTAACAGGCCCAAGGAGGTAGAGGTGTCTTGGCAGGAGAGCCCTGGCAACCCTGGTAACTGCAGAGCCTCAGCTGGAAATCTGCCAGTTGTCAATTCCGATCCCACCTGCAGCCTAAAACGGGGAGAGGCCGGCTGGGTACTACACCAAGTCTTTCCCTGACATCTAGTGTCAGCTCCTGAAATGACAGGCTGGGAACCAGACACAGGAGGAGAGGAGGAAGTCAGCCTGGCTTGTTGCTAGGGTTGAAGAGCAGGTTCCTTTTCATCTCATGGCCTTGCAGGGTCCCCCAGTAAGCAGCTGCTACGTCGCTGTCTCCCAGTTTGTTGAAGGTAGAAGCTGAAGAGAGGAAGCTGGAGGGCAAAGTATCATTGTTCTTATTGTACAACACATGAGCCTCCTTCATGCTTACTTACCTCTGGTTGAAAAGAAATGAGAAAGAAAAACAAGAAAAGCTTCTAGCTGTGGCTCCTCAGCATCGCTCTGATCAGGATGTAATGATGCCTTGGTGTGGGACCTCAGATCCCTCTCACACTTTAGCCCTTTGGCCGCCTAGGTAGATGGTGCCATAAGCACATGCTGTGAAAAACCTCTTGCTCTTACCATGCTTCTAGCAATGCCTGGACTGCCCTGCAAGGAGCAGAAAAATTCTGACCATCCAGGAAAATAGAGGCAGAGGGGCAGCCATGGGAGTGAAAGTCTCTATCATCTTGAAGAAGGATGGGAACCTGCAGGAGTCAGTCAATGCTGTCTCCTGACAGGCCCCTGCCAAAAAGTGCCCTTGCAGGTTTCCATAGACTCCTGATATTTTAATGTCAGCCAATTTCTCCTTCTTTTTTTATCATTTTATTCATTTCATTGGTTCAATGCATGTTGACTCAATATGTACAACAGACCTAGAAATAAGATAAATTCTGCAGAAACAAAGAAGTGAAACATCATAGAACTAAACCCTGAAGTACTTGCAATCAAAAGAGGTACACTTGCTGTTGATTAAATCTTATGTCAAGAATTTTATTTTAAGTACTGGGGGTTTAACCTAGTCTCTCGTGCATACTAGGCAATCACTCTACTGTGGTTACAGCCCCAGCCCTATAAGGACCATTTCTTATCTGACCTTAAGTCATAGCCCCCCCCTTAAGACATCATTTCTTTCGTTATAGTCTATACAGTATAGGCTATACTGGTTGCACCACCACTTCATAATAATTGTCACACCCAATGAGGTGGAATGCCTCTTCTGAGTTCCCTTTATAGGTTGGGCAGGTGAACCTTCAGTCAAAAGGACAGTGGAAGAGGAGACAAAAGAGACATATTTCCCCTTCAATAATGCCCTAGAAGGCAGAGAGCTATGATAGGTGTATTCTTTCTGCAATCTTGGCTTTTGAGAGTTTGTTCTAGAAAGTTCTGTGTAGCTGGTTCCAGTAAGTGTCCTATGTATGTGTGATATGGGCTGCAACTATAATACAAAAGATGCCCTGGCAGCATTTTTCAGAAAACAACTGTATTCTTTTAAGAAAGGTATGGAGAATCAATAAGGAAAATCAACTAGAAGCTACTGTGAGAACAGCCAAAAGCATTTATGGTTTACACAGGAAATGTCCACCAAAAGACTTGTAGTGAAGGCTTGATTTTCAAGCTGGAGGTGTTCTTGACTGACAACAGGGTCTTGAGTGTGTCCACTGATGAGCTTATAGCTGTGTGAGTGGGTGGAAGCTGGGGCCCAGTGGAGGAAGTAGCTAACTGGGGCTGTTTCTTTGAAGGATGCACCTTATTCCCAGTCCCTTGGTGTTTATGGTTCTTGGCAGCCAGGAGGTAAGCAACATCTCTGTCACATGCTCCCCCACCAAGACATTCTCTCCCACATGATGCCAATGGAACCAGCTAAACATGGATTGACGACTCAGCCTAGGAGCCATACTGAAGCCATACTTTTAAAGCTGTTTCTCTCAGGTCTTATTTGCCACAGTGCTTTGGTACCTTTTTAAAATTATTGTTTTCCAGGCATAAATCTTCAGTTCATAAAACCACCTGACATAAGAGATTTTGAACAAATGTTTCCTCTGAATTGAGACGGAAGGGAGGTGGGAGGGTCATATGACTCAGGAAGTTCCCAACTTAAAAGATACACATAGGCCCCTTCACAACAGTTTACTATCAGTAGTAAACTACTTCCAGTGAGAGGTTGCTCTTTGGAGGACCTACTAGCAAGGTGTGCAAGGTTCTCCTGTCATGAGTCATCACATGCTGGGGTAAACTTATTAGTGGTACAGCAGTCTCCTGCTTCTGTAAATAACCCCAGTAAACTCGAGTTCACCAAGGTAGACTTGAATGGAATAGTCCCTTTGCTGTATCATTGGTCCTGAGTCTGGGATCTATATTTACTCACCCAAGGAAAAGCCATATAATAGTAGAACATGGTGAATTTGTTTCTAAAATGGAGGTGATGGTCCCTTAACCTCACTAGGGAAAAATTGTTTAAATTTTATTTTTTATTTTAGTTTTCAATTTCAAAGGCTCTGAAATGTATGTTTATGAGCTAAATAGTAATGATAAAATCTACTCTTGAAACTTAGCTGGTTATTTTATATCATTTACATCTTTCTTATAACTCAGGTGCTGCCCTTCAACACAATTAGTTGCACTTGGAATCATTAGAAAATTTAAATAAAGTGAGTAAATAAAATTAATATGATGCTAGCACCAAGTAAAATGACTTCCAGCTTTTTAATTGGTGTCATATATGTCCTCACATATTTGAATACACGTAATGAAGACTCTACCTTAGACCCATGGAGAGAAAGGGGACTTGAGACAACTAATGCCCAGTAGCCTGGCTGGCGCAACACTACCTAACCATCTCAACGAAGGCTTGCCATATTCACCTTAAGTATTGATTTCTGCCCCTCAGCTTCCAGAGAGGCCAGTTTTCATTATCTACCTCCCAGAAGTCCAAGCCAGAAAGCCACTGCTCATCTGGGTTTCTCATACCAACCCATAAAGAGGTATAGGCAAAGCAGGATCTCCTCCCCAGCCAATTGGCTTCCAGGATCCATCCAGAGCCCAGTTTTCTCTTGGGGTACCACAGTGAATCACAAGTGATCTGGTCCACATCCTTCTCTACTATCATTTTCCTCCCCTGAATTCCAGCTTGATTTGTTCAGTCAGCTCAGCATCATGGAACTTTCTAGACTGCCTTTGGTGAATCTAAAGAGTCAACTAAACTTTCCAAGTGGAAATAGCAACCCAGTCTCCAATTCCTTTACTTGGTGCATTCCAAAGATGTTCTGGTTTGCTCCAAGGGTCGTTATCATCCACAAATATAGTCTGTTTCTCTCATAATTTATTTAACCCAGAGACTTAGTAGAACCACAGTGCTCAAAGGAGCTTTGAGAAATCATCTGGTACAACCTGAATCTGTGAGTTAAAAGTCTAAAGCTGGAGTTGAAAATGAGTTTCTTCCTCCATAAAAAAACTACACCATCTTGATAGAGATTTACAGAGTTTGCTATGGAGGCTGGGGGAGGGGTGGATCAAACAATTGCTGTGGTTGGTTAATTAGTGATGGGTACGAGAGTGGGTAGAAGGTTGGCTCCAACCTAAACCACCTGGAGCAGAGTGTTGCCTTAAGAGGCAACTCATCCTTCTGTCTCCCTGCATCGTAGGCTGCCATCTCCTCCCTCCCTCACAAAACCCAGTCAGAGTCACGTTATACATCACTCTTCCCTCCTGGAGACGGCCCCACTCCTTTTATCTTTTATCCTGGGACCTATTTTTCCCCCTTTAATCATCACTGTTTCTTGTTTCTCCAATCATCCCAATTTCTTCATCTCCCTTTGAACAGCGGTGACCAATAATGAGGAGAGTGTTCTAATTCAGACTATAAAGAGACTGATTCAGAATATAAAGGGGAAATCGCCTCTCAGCTTTGTGTTTCTTCATACCCTGGAATCACGTGAGCTTTCTCCCACAGCTTTTGACTTCCCTGTGTCGGGTGTGTAGACATCATCCTAGGCCTCTCACTGATGAGAAAGGAGTGCTCAGAGAGTTTCAGTGTCACATTGCCCAGAAGATGTCTCCAATAGGGTGGGGAGGACTAAGAAATTTGGACAAAAGCAGAGGATGCTTTTAAACTATTTTTAAAACAAAACCAGATGTTAAAAACTGTTGAAAATGAAAATTCAGTACAAGGCAACGTTTCCGAGAAGCAAATTTAAGTAGATTAGATATTTTAAACAAGTTTCATGGGATGCAAAATTAAAAGTCCAAGTGTATTCCAGATCCATGTCCTGTGTTCTTGTCATCTCCTCCTCCACCACACCCATGAGTGTTGGATCTGAGTTGCAAGTAACATAAACAGAAAATGCAATGCTGATTAGAGAAAGTTAAAATTGGCAACAAGACAGCTAAATTCCAGCAGATATAAGGAAAATGGTTCTCAAAAAAAAAGGTGATTCAGTATAGGGAGAGATTTCATGGGTAAAATGTCTACTGTTTAAATATGAGGACCTGAGTTTGAATCACCACGGCCCAGATAGAGTCAAAGAACCATACATTCATAATTCCAGCCAGCCTTTGGAGAGATGGGAGATAGAGATGGGAGAGTCCCCAGAGGCTTGAAGGCCAGCTAGCCTGAGGTTTACCACCATCAGAAGCTGTCTCAAACAGGGACCAACATCAGAGGTGCCCTCCATAGGTATGCTATAGCATGTATGTACCCTTCCATACACACACATCTTCACATACACAAACATGCACACACACACACACAAATATACACACAACAGAAGAAGAAAAGATAGCCCAAAACGGCATTAGAGTCCTGCAAATCTTGCCTAGATTGAGTTAAAACATGGTAATACCCAGCCTCCTAGAGCCAGACATCTTTAGTAACCTACAGGACCACTTTGGAAAGAAATCTGTCACAGTCACTCCAGAACATTTTCAGACTCATATCTCAGTGCTGCTAACTAGCTTTCTTCACCATGGCAACCACCTTCAAGATGCTATTTTGAAGGAGAAGAGTCTTGTTTGGACTCACAGCTTCAGGGTGTCAATCCACAGTGAGTTACTGATTTGAGACATGCCTGGCCATCATGGGAGTAGCATGTGGGAGAGCAAAGAAGCTCACCTCTTGGTGGACATGAGTCATAGAGGTGTGAGCAGGACTAGGACGGGTTATATGCAAAGCATACTCCCACAGATGCATGTCCTTCAACTGGGACCCATCTCTTGCATGTCACCATTTTCCAATACTGCTGTCATACTGTGAATCTATCAAGGGATAAATACATTGATAGGGCAGAGCCCTTAGGATCCAGTCACTATCCCATGACCCTCAGCTAGCAGCCATGACTCCAACTTCAGGACACTGTGGGGGACATGTATTTGCAAAACATGGCCATCCTTAAATGTCCAGATTTAGACTTATTTATTCTTATTTTATATGTTTGAGTGTTTTGCCTACATTCACAACTGTGCACTACATGGGTGAGTTCCCCCCAGAGGCCTGAAGAGGAAGTCAGATCTCCTGAAACTGGAGTTAGAGAGACTTATAAGCCTCCATGTGGGTGCCAGGAACTGAACCAGACCTTCTGGAGAAGCAGCCAGAGCTCTTAACCACTGAGCATCTCTCCAGCCCTGTTCTCCCTGAAACCATGCTGAATCACACAGTATCTCCACCACACCTTTGGCATTAACCCTGGCGTACCCATCCCACCTTATTCTTATTTTATATGTTTGAGTGTTTTGCCTACATTCACAACTGTGCACTACATGGGTGAGTTTCCCCCAGAGGTGCTTTCTTTTTAACCTCTCTGCTCAGCTCTTGCAGCAAAGTCTTGCAGCTATGTCCACAATTTCTTCTTTTCCAGAGGATCCCATTCCATCCTATGCCAAATTTATTCTCCCAGAACACATAATTCAACTCTATGGCTCTTTGCTCAAAAATTATTTTTTTGTTTTAAATAGAGTCTCCTGTACTCCAAGCCAAGTTCAAGCTCAATAGGTAGCTAATAGTGACCTTGGACTTTCATCTCCCTGCCGCCACAGTCTGAGATTATAGGCATGCACCATCGTGCCACATTTTATATAGTGCCGTAAAGCAAACCTGCGGCCTCATCTTAAATGTACTCCCAAGGGCACAGCTAGAACCAGAGCAAACCGGTCTAAAGCAGGAGCAGTATCTGCTGACTTCTGCTGGGTGGACAGCCACAGATCATTTTAGTAGAATTTGTGAGTGTCCTAAGTTGTGTGTATGTGTGTATATGTATGTGAGTGGGTGCGCTTGTGTGTGTATGTATGTATGTGTGTATGTATGCATGTATATGTGTGTGTATGTATGTGGGTGCATTGCATGTGTGTGCATGTGTATGTGTGTATGTGTGTATATGTGTTTATGTGTATGTATGTGAGTGTGTATGTATGTATATGTATGTGAGCATGTGTACATGCATGCATGTGTGTGTCTGTGTGTCTGTGTGTGTGCGCGCAACAATGTAGAAATCAGAGGACAACTTTTGGGAGTTGGTTCTCTTCCTTCTCCATGAGTTCTGAGCATTGACCTCAGACCTTTCGCTTACATAGAAGTGCCTTTCCTTGGGCCCAAATACCATCCAGCTGGCCAAAATGTATGGATATATGTTAAATATTTAATAATTCCTGGGATATCAGAGAGACCACCCAGTCAAATCCTAGGCAGACAGCTCAGGAAATCCTTGATCCTTGAATACAAGGATGAACAGCTAATTCACTCACACACACCTTTAATCCTAGCACAGGGAAAGCCGGGAGTGGGATCTACATCCTTTATCCCTGGAACTCCAGAGACAGAACTTCTTCTGTTTCTGTGAGTTCAAGGCTACATGCCTTTAATCCTAATCTGGAGGGGATAGAGTATATAAGGGCTCTAGAAACCAGGCAGAGATAGAAGTGAGTGAGGCTGAGGAGGTTGCAAGACATCTGGGTGAGAATTGACTGTGGTGCTTCCTCTCTCTGATATTTCAGCCTTTACCCGGTATTTGGCTCTGAGTCTCATTCATGCTGCTACAAAAATGTCCTAAACTAAAGCAAAAGAGAAAAATTAAAATGTACATATTTTATAAAGAAAATCTTTAATTAAATTTTTATGATTCCAGTGATATTTTAAATGCCCAGGTAGAGGTATTTTCTTTTCTTCTCTCTCCATCAATTACAGTTCACTCCACAGAAAAATTTTGTCTCTTCCCCACACAGACAGGAAGTGCTATAAGGGACATGTGTTGACAGTCATCATACTATCCCTTTACATCACACCCAGCACTCCACCCAGAACTTTTACCACAATTGTACTGAACATGGTTGCCAGGTCTCATGCTGAATACTGAGGGCAAGAAATGAATAATGACTCCCCTGCCCTGGTGGAGTTCATAGTCTAGCTAGAGGCTCTGTAGTTAAAATCATAGATCTGGGAAAGATGGTCTGATGGGATATAAGTTACCACCAAGGCCCTAGCAAGGCCATGGCAGTCAGTCTACCCCATCAGTCGTAAGGAGTATGCAGAGGCTAGAGGAATTGGATGCAACAGAGGAACTGTCGCAACCACCTCGACCAGCAAGGAAGCAACACCAAGCTCTTCTTTCAGCAGTATATTCAGGAACCTTGAACAATCTTCTGATGACCCCAGGGAAACCCACCCGCAGCCTAAATAGCCCCTGGGCAGCCAACCCTAGTGCGCCACGTGGGCACTACTGATAGGCCCAGGTACCGGAAACAAGCCAGATTCTTAGCCTTAGCCAAATATGGAGTTGTTTGTCACTGAGAGCACTCACCATCAGGAAGGTGGAGGGCGGAAGCCAGCACCATCTTTAAGGCACGGCTGCACACAGCTCTCTACAGTTCCCCCTTATTTATATATAGCAACAGGCAAGAGTAGAGGCCTGATCTCTGTAGAATGAACCAGGGAGACTGCACTGATCCTCACTCAGGTGTCGTCCACCCGATGAGTACCAGACCCGTCTGATACCCTTTTTCACAGAGGTGGGATGCAAGGCATCAACCCACATGCAATCAGGTGTGCTCTTCTTGGGTCCTAAATCTCGGTGGGCCCCAAGTGCAATGCTCGAGCCTCGCATCCTGTGCCTAGGAAAATTAATCCTTTAAGGTAGCCAACCAAGCATGAGGGGACTGTCCTGCTTCAATGGCTATAAAGGCTTGAATAATCATGGGTACACTGCGACACTGGGAAGCCTTAATCCGGCAAATGCACCACAGAAACACCAAGGAGACCAACACCAGGAAGTCTGTCAATGCTCCTAGGCCCGCCCACTCCTTAAGATGGTTCATGGCATCAGAGATCCACAAGGACAATCCCTCTGCCAGTCTGGCATCCACCCGGGTCGAGTTCATAGTGACAATAGCCACCCTCAGATGCTCTATCAGGTTGTTGAATTCTCCCGTCCAATTACCTAAAAGATAACTGGACAATTGTTTAGACAGATTTGCTGCACAGGTAAAATTGCTATATTGTATACTAGACACACAGAGTCCAGCATATTTCCACTGACAGCCAAGTTGGGCAATCTGCCAGAGGGTGTCAATTTGCTCTTGAACTAGGTCAATCCTTTGCTTGACCACCATTAATGTCCTTTTGTACATCCAGGGCTTGTGCTACATTGGCAGAAAGAGCAGTATGCACAGTATGACTCATAGCAATAGCCACAGTAGTAGCCCTGACTGCTGCCAGGGAAACAGCCATAACAATGGCAGCTGTAATCCCAAAGTCTCTTTTATGCCTAAATTGAGTCATGGTATCAGGAGCATCAACAGGCACAGGCACCCAGTGAGGCATGCGAGTAACTATTTCATAGCTAAATTGAGTAGCATTCCAACATTGGGCATAAAAGCATGTATCATTAGAACAAAAGGTAGGTTCCCTATTGCTTACAATAAACAAAAGGGGAGATAACATACAAACGGGAGTAGGCCTATAGGTGAGATTAAACAAAGGTTTAATGCCTTCACCAGAACAGCCTGAATTAGTTCCAGAAATGGCGGTGGGAGTTTCTAAGGCAGCCTGGCCATTCTCTACTGCCTCACTGATTAGTCAGAGAATTTCAGGTGGCCTTGGCAAATGGAACCACATTTGCCTAGAACCAATCCACAGGTTTTGATTTTCTGTGGAGACAAAAGCAGAAACTCTTTTCCCAAGTAACATATTCTTATAAACAGATTTCAAAGTCAAGATATCTTTAAAATATATATGTTTGTCCAACTTAGCAGCCTTAGCAATCAGCCATCTTTCTGCAGTTAGCTCATTAAAAATTAAAAAATTAAAAGAACACACAACAAACATAATCCAGACTCTTTGTTTATCTGCCATCTTTATGTGGCCTCTATCTTTATTCCTAATTTTCCTTTTTCAAGGGCTTTCTTCACTCTTTTTTTTTTTCTCTCTCTCTCTGACGCCTATGCGTATTTTACACACATTGTACCCCATTTAGAGGTTTTGAGAGTCTAAATCTGTTTTATTGAGAATTCTTAATCATTTTCCAACCCAAAGAGCTTTTAAAATGTTGGTATCACTTTAATTGCTGACTCCGTCCCTCTTGGCGGCTTTTCAATATGGCAGCGGAGCCCAAGAATCTCTCCTGCTGCTAGCAAAAGGAGCGGACTCAGGAAATGCTGCTACCAAAACAACCTTAATGAAGCAGCTCCTTAAGAGTCAAAAAAATTGAGTGCGACAGAGAAGCGCCCATAACTAGTCTAGTAACCTCTTAAGTAATCTCTTGCTTTTGCTTTCAATTTGCCTGCTGGTGAGCCTTTTGTCCCGCTCTCTCTTTGTCTACAGAGAAGAGCAAAATTTTTTCCCGCTTTTGATGTGGATTCCCACCTTTCCTGGGAACTTACCAGTGCACTGCCCTGACCGCAGAAAGTTCTGAGCCTTCGTTGAGAGTAGAGGTCCCCGTATGGTCCATGACAACCACCTCGACCAACAAGGAAGATGCAACACCAAGCTCTTCTTTCAGCAGTTTATTCAGGAACCTTGAACAATCTTCTGACGACCCCAGGGAAACCCACCCGCAGCCTAAATAGCCCCTGGGCAGCCAACCCTAGTGCGCCACGTGGGCACTACTGATAGGCCCAGGTACCGGAAACAAGCCAGATTCTTAGCCTTAGCCAAATATGGAGTTGTTTGTCACTGAGAACACTCACCATCAGGAAGGTGGAGGGTGGAAGCCAGCACCATCTTTAAGGCATGGCTGCACGCAGCTCTCTACAAGGAAAGAAGGACCTTCAGGAAAAAAGGAACCACACATCAGGATACACCACCAAAAACTGTGTGTGTTTTACTTCAGGAGCTGTGGTTAGCTTTTGTATGTACTTCATATAAGCTAAGGTCACCTGCGAAGAGAGGACTTCAACTAAGAAATGCTTCCATTGCATTGGCCTGCAGGCAAGTTTGCAGGGCATTTTCTTGATTAATGATTGATGTGGAAAATCCTAAACCACGGTGAGGAGTGCCACCTCTGGGCAGACAAACCTGAGAAGTAAGAAAGCAGGCTGAGAAAGCGATGGAGAGCAAGCCAGTAAGGAGCATCGCTCCATGGTCTCTGCTTCAGTTCCTGTCTCTAGATTCCTTGCCTGATTCCCCTCAGTAATGGACCTGAGATGTATAAGCCAAAGAGAGCCTTCCACCCGCAAGATGCTATGATGTTTATCCTAGCCTTAGAGAGAAACCTAAGACAAAGGGACAGTGAGTATAGGGATAAAGGGCAGTGGTGATGTGTTTAGAGCTTTGAACTTTATCCTAAGTAACATGAAGAAGGGACCAATGAAGGATTAAGGTCAGGTGATTGACAACCATATTTGCATGTTAAGAGATGTTTTACAGTCAAGTAAAAAAAAACAGCTTATATCCGTGGGTTCTAAGCTGTTCGGTCACTTTAAATAACTGCTATTCCAGACCTGAGCAAATGTTGTAATATCAAAGAGAAGGGAAGTGTATAGAAATTGGAATGAGAATCAATTAGCTGAGAAAAATGAAGGACAAGGAGTGTTGTGTGACACCTGGGTCTATGGCTTTCCAGTCTGCTCCTGAGGCAGAAAGAAGAAGGGACAGAAAAGCCTTGTGGGTCCAGCTGAATTGGTGATTCTCAAAAGCCTGGATCCAGAAGGTTTGGACCCATTATAAAATAAATCATTACTAATTGTATAAACTTTAAGGAATCCCCTGTGCAGAATGCAGAGGTAAACCGGACAGAAGACTTAGAAAGGGACCGAGGCCAAGACTAAGAATAATTACTGGACATGAAAGAAAGCTACTGTTGGTTATCTCTTAAGAGGACAATGGAATTGTGCTGGTTATGGTGATGCACACCCTTAATATCAACACTCAGGAGGCAGGTGGCTCTCAGTGAGTCAAGACCAGTCTTTGGTCAAGAGAGCAAATTCACAGGGCTACAAAGTGGGACCCTATCTTAGAAAGGAAAAGAGAAATACATATATATATATATATATATATATATATATATATATATATATAGAGAGAGAGAGAGAGAGAGAGAGAGAGAGAGAGATCATTTCCTAGGGCAGGTACACACAGAAGAGAGATACTGAGAAAGCAGGAGTCAGGCAGGCAATGCCTTCAGACACTTGAACTTCTAAGGCTCTTCCTAATGCTCTAGCTACACCCTCCCAAGAACAAGAAGTCCCAGAAGTCAGGCCAAAGGACTGCATGTATCTTTAACCTGTCGCCTCCTTCCTAACTATATTCTGATTAACTAAGACTCAAAGTTCCCTGCCCAATCAGCACTCACAACACTCACTACTAGGCCCTTTCTTGAAATGTAAAACTACAGATTACCAAGTTCGTAGTGTGCACACTTCTACTCAGAGGACATCAACTGAGGAACAGTCCTTTGAAAAAAGGAGAAGGGTAAAGACTGCCCGGGGAGCATGCACACGTGCACCCGAAGGCCCCGAAGCTAAAGAAGGAAACAGGGATAGAGGATCAATGAAGAAGTAGAACAGCAAGCCAGAGACCAATAACTGCACTCCCTCAGGGAACTCCGTTCTCTCCTAGAAGTTCAAGGATCCTGAGCACTTTCAATTGCATTCTGGGTCTTCTTAATATACTTAAATGTATTGTACATAGGCCTCTATTTGTGCCCGCCCCCTCCTCAGTTTCAACCAGGACAGGGCCCGATGGAAATGACAGAGCTGGCAAGAAATAGAGTCTTAAAGTAGATAGAAGCAAGTTTTTCATTTGTTTGTTTGCTTAAGACATGAAAAGCATAAGCCTATTTGGTCCTCAAGAGAACAATTCTGGAGAGAGCAAGGTTGGAGATGAGGGGGCAAAGGGACAATCTAGGGAGAATCCCTGAGAGAACACAGGATGGTGGATGATATTGCCTGTGCTTGAACAGCCTCCTAAGTCAAGACAAACAGTGCTGGGAATGAAAGGCCCAGGCCAAGGTCAGGGAACAGGTGGCGGAAAGGAGCTTCCACCCAACAATTCGTAATTGTCTGCATGCAGCTTCTCTCTCTCTCCAGAGGCTCTGACAAGTATTCAACACAATGAGATGGACTGAATCTAAATTACCCCAGGGAAAGATATTAGTAGTCATTTCTGCTATGCTGTGCTCATACACATTCTGTAGCATGGTTCATGAAAAGAAATCTGCCCTAATGGTTTTAATGTTTTTAAAGATAGAATGACTAAATGTCAGATTCATTAATGTCATCCCACTCACTCAACAATGCAAGTACTGTAACTCTAAAAGTTAGTGTTGCAATAACTTGTTATCTGAAGACCTATTGCAAAATACTCTAAATAGGTACAATTTTGACTCACCTTAAAAATTGTAAGAACAGGAGCTAAAAGTGATTGATTTATGACAGCAATCCCAGTACTCAGGAAGTAGAGGCAGGAGAATCAGGAGTCCAGCCTTAGCTATGTGGTGAGCTGGAAGCCATCCTGGGCTACATGAGTCACTGTTTCAGGAAAAAAAATATAAATATATATGTGCTAAATGTCAGCATTTTAGAAGACAAAAAAGTAGTGAAGTTGAATTAAAAATAGCTAGATTTCATAATGCCCCAAAGCCTGTAAATCCTTATACTAAGGATGTCATGCTGTTCAAATATGCCTAAATAATCTGAACTTAAGCAATCCATGTGCAAATACAAGGGTGGCAACTAAGAAGTCGCAGCCTTGGAACACAATTACAGCATCAAATAGATGAAGAGGGAGAGATCACAATCCAAATGGGGTCTTGCTGAATGCCATGTTCTTACATAGTTAACGGAAAACTAAACCCTCTACCTCCAAGCCAGGCCTTCTGATGAGAGACCCACATTCACTCTCCCTTAATCAGACACAGCGAACTTCCCACAAGGGCTTGCAAGATCAACAGACAACTCTGGTATTCAAGCTAAATCCTATTCTGCTGAAAATACATTGAATTCCCAAACTAGATTACCAAAATCTTTTTGACTCAGACATTAAGTGAAATAGTTCTGAGTTGGGGGGAGTGAGGTCTGGGAGATAGTTTTGAAACATGGTTTTATTTATGTAGCCCCTGCTGTTCTGAAACTCAACTACATACATGAGGCTGGCTTCAAACTTGTGATGTCTGCTTCTGCTTTTATAATGCTGGGATTACAGTCATAAGCACCACTCTGCCTGGCTACTACCAACACATGTTTAAGTCATTAAGAGCTCAACAGTCAATATTTAGCTCTTATTGTAGTAATGTCTTTCATTTGGCACTTGGACAGTCATTCTTGAATTGTGAGTCATTTTTTGGTTCTCATAGATACAATTCACTAGAAGACTGAGAATGCACCCACCATTTGATATTCATGTTAAATAAATAAAATGGTATACGCCTGTAATCCCAACACTCACGAGATTACAGACTACATGTTGTGGTCTAGTCTGGGCTACACAGAAAGGCACAGCTCATTGCTCCTGAGGTAGGAAAGGATCATGAAAAACTAGAGAACCAAAAAGTTCTACCCTCCCTGGGGTAATAGTGCTCCATCCCCTTTATCATCTCACACTCCCTTCCCACAGTCTCCTATTACTGGAAGTATGACATCCATCCCCAGTCTAGATTGGAAGCTAGAAGGAGACTGAGACACACACCTGATTCTTTTTCTGTATCCCCAGCAGGTGTATATGACACCTATGCCTAGCAGTTTACCCACATACATCTTAACAGTCACACCTCTGCTCCAAATGTGGGCCTCTCTGTGACTCCTAGAGAAATAAGGCCAGGTAGGAAATCTTCTTCCTGTGGGCTCCATGTTCCCATCACTGTGTGCTGTGTGTGTGTGGGGGGGGGATGTTCTTCTCTCAACTGCCAACTGATCTAACAAATCATACCACCGTAAAAATAGTCAGCAAGCCCCCTTCCTTCCACCCTACCCCACACACACACTTCCCTCTGTGCCCTAAAATGGGGCTATCTAAAACTCACTGCAGCATTTCTGAGGGACCTCTGGTCTGCATGTTGGTATGTTCTGGCACAGCAGGCCCAGGAGAATCCTGCTTTTGTTGTTGGAGTATGAAACCCTGCACACACACTATTAGCTCACATGTGCTTTCTTTCAAGGCTCCTGTGAAATTGTTCTCTGTGACCAACTGCCAGCGGGATTCCAGAAAGGAACAATAAGGACCAAGTCTAAAGTGAAATAACAGAGTTATCTCTCTATTAACCATATGGGAGCTGGTTTTTATCACCTGGATGAATGGCGTGGTTGTGCCTATGGACCTCATTGATAAGAGACAAGGAAAATCTCGGTGACTCACCTTCCCCACACTCCTCATTTAGACTTGCATTTACTTAACCACTTTAATTCAATTAGACTCTATCTGAAACAATTAATTGCTCCAATATTTATTAAGTTCTTTTAAAAATAGAAACCTGAAAACTCTCTGTCCTTTCTTAGAATAAAATCTCATTTTGCAAGATAACACTCATGTCTTGCTATCTCACCACCATATAGACCTAAATGTCAGCTGTAATCATGGAGATATTGGCTGTTTGAGATTTCTTTAAATCATTTCTAAAACAATTAGAAAGCTAGTACATTTCGTGTTTGATAAGAAGGTAACCCAGTGATGTCTATTTTTATGTGTCAACCTGACTGGGTCAAAGTATCTGTTTATCCAAATGGCATTCAGGGCATTTCTGGGATACATTTTGGGATGAGAATAACTTTTAAATGAAGTTTGAGTAAAGCAGATTGCCCTTCATGATGTGGTGGGCCTCATCTAATCAGCTGAATGCCTCAAGAAAGCCAGATTTTCAGAGGAAATACTGTAGGAGGCCACTCTGAGATGTGAATTGCTGTGTTGGCTCTTGAGTGAGTTTCTTGCTGGATAGCCCACCTGCAGTTTTTTCTGACACACCCTGCTTACCAGCCAGATTCCTGAATCGGAAGATGATGTCATGGCAGTAGGAGACCTGTTGGGTGGGTCTGAGTGCTTGGTAGGGACTAAAGACCTTTGTGGGGAAGAGATGGATGGTCAGGAGAGTCAACAGATGAGTTAGAGTGTATCATGGGAGAAAAATCTCTAGAAGAGCTTAGTAAGGGAAGTAGACCTCTTATGAAGATGTCCTAGAAACAGCCTAAGGAATCTTACGGGCAGCCCCGGGGTGATGGAACACACCTATAAAGGCACCAGGGAGGGCTGCACAGTAAAACTGTGTCTCAAAAACAAACAAAAAGATATATGTTTCTGAGGCAGCATCACAGAAACCAATGCAATTTGATCTGCTAATTTGAAACATACTAAAATGTGTGTGTGTGTGTGTGTGTGTGTGTGTGTGTGTGTGTGTGTGCACATGTGAAAGCTAGAGGTTGATATAAGGTAGTCTTGTTCTACTGGTTTTCACTTCACTTTTGGAGACAGGGTCTCTCACTAAACCTGGAGTTCTGAGCATTTTGGCTAGGCTAGCTGACCAGTGAGCTGTAGGAATCTATCTCAGTCTCTACCGCCTGCTCCTGAGACCACAGAAATTATATATTAAACACATTTTTTTTCTATGAGTACTGGGAATGTAAGCTCAGGTTCTCCTCCTTGTATAGAGCCATCTCCCTAGCCTTTTATGTTGAAGCTTTATTTTTGGGTTTCATATCCTATTTCTTAAAACATACCTACTTTTATTATGTGAGTGTTTTGCAAGAGAGCATTGAATCCCCTGGAAGTGGAGTTACTAAAAAAGTGACTATTAACCTCCATGTGGGCACTAGGAATCAAACCTGGGTCCTCTGCAAAAGCAGCAAGTACTTCTAACCAGAGCCATCTCTTCAGTGCCTCATAGAATGTTTCTTTGCGTAGATTTAATTTATTGATTGATTTCATATGCAGTCATATTTTGCCTGTATGTGTAAATGTGTCAGATTCCCTGAAACTGGAACTATGAGCAGTTATGAGCTGCCATGTGGGTGCTGGGAATTGAACCTGGGTCCTCTGGAAGAGGAACCACTGAGCCACTTCTCCAGCCCCTCTGTAGTTTTTTGAATGTGAGACCATAGAGGATCGGAAGACTAAGCCATATGTACCATACTAGTGTTGATATGACACTGAGATGCATAATTTCCACCTGCTCTCCACCATCAATGACAGCTCTGACCGCTCACAGGAAGGAGCTAATCCTGTGTTCAGTCACTGAGCCATGCAGAGATGATCCCATTAACGCAATGGGCTTCTATAGATATGAATTAGCACAGCCTTTGAGAATCACTGTGTACTATGAAGACACACTTGAGGAGCTGGCTACTTCAACCAAACTGTGTAAGTGCCTGATTTCTTAATGTCACAAGCCATTCTTATTTAAGATGATAACAACCTCTTTCTAATCTATTAACTTATGAAATTCCATTTTTGCCTAAGAGGTCTAATTAAAGCAAGACTATATTTAATAACATTCAGTTGCCTGAAATAATCATTAGAGAAATCCTTAAGGTTTTACCAGAAAGTAGTTTCATGTCTCAAATAAATGTCAAGTTCCCCAAATCAAACCAGTAAGAAACTTAATGAGGAGGAATAAATGTCACCATTCTCTATATCTTCTCATTAAAAAAAGAAAAAGAAAAAAACAGTCACACAATGTAGGGAATCAGAATTTGTTTTTATATCCCTAGAGTTATAAACATATGTATCAAAATATTTACAATTATAGCATATGAAATAACCTATTAAGAAAGAAGCCAAATACAGTACGAGAATAACCCACCAATGCAAGTTACATGAGACGGAAATGTCTCAGAAAACAGGAAAAGGCGAGGGAATGCATGCTTCATGTCAATCATCATTTGGCTTTTTAACAAAATGGGACTATCTTTTTTCTGGTTGTCTGCTGATATCCCTCTGAACTTAAGACAGCCTTGAATAAGCATACAGTAATCAAATTATAATTTAAAAGTTTATCACCTCAGTTTTTCCTGACCAATATCTCTACCCTTAGCCTAACAATTTAGTAACCTATCTTCAATATTCCCTTCAAGATAATACACATAGAGAAATATACTTAATAATAGTCCCTTTACATAAATACCGGCAATTATAGCATAACAACCCCCCATAAAGAAATGTGTGTAAGAAATGGATAAGGCTATCCCTAGGAAAAGGAATGAGGGCAAGACTCTTCTTAGGGGTGATCTTAAGGGCAATAAAAGGAACAATATCTAAAAAGAAAGCCCTTTAGGCAGAAATCTGAGATGGCTTAAAATAGCTGCTGGAGACAGAACTCTACCCACTGAACCAGGGCTCTAACACCACTTCTAAGTCTTACACAGAAGCACCCCTGAGGCCCCAACAACTTAGCTACCATCTGATCGAATACCCCAAGAGTTTATCCAGTTTTAAAAAGAAACTATCTGCCCATCACCTGGACTTTATTCATCTCATAGGATTATTTTTTTTTTCCTGAGAGCAGGCACTCAGTTCTTATCGTAACTGAAATATACTAACACTCCATACCCAGACAGTACCTCCCTCCTACCCTGCCCCCAGGCCTTATTCTTCTGTTTAGCTTGGTGTATGATTTAAGTGGTTTCCAGAATTGCCATCTTCATCTGGAAAACAGCGTAGGGACCATGAGAGGGACCACTCTATGGAGTCAAAGCACAGTGACCACTGAACTTCATGTTATGTTCTGGTCCCCAGTGTTGGTCATTACTAGACAGAACTTCCTCAAAGGTCCCTAATTCAGAGAAAGCTTGACAGAATCATATGATAAAGGGCCACATGCATCCCTCACCTGTAACATTTAAAAGAAACATTGTGTGCATTGGGGAGGAAATTCTAAAATCCACGACCTTTCTATAGCACTGTGGTGGGTGTACCCTTTGACCCTACAGTTTGTGGGGTGTCTTCATCTTTGGTTCTAGAGAATCTATTGAAACTCCAGAAAAGCTGCCTTGGCTTTAAGTGAGAGTCCACAACAGGAGGGTTCCACAAAGGACAGCTCAGTGAGGTGTGACAGAGGCTTGGCCTGCCTCCTCCTATCTCCTAGTCCTCCAGGGTAAAAACTTCTATTTCTTGGTTAAGCTAATCCCATTAACTTGGCCTTATAAACTATTTCTCTTTCTACTCTTTGTCAGAAAGCCCACCCAATAGGGTCAGTGACTTCCTGGCCAAAGCCCCACCACACCCCCACTAAAGGCACTTGGGATCTGAACTTGGTGTTTAGCTTTAGACCAGATGGCCTCCAGTCTTAGCCTTCTCAGCAATAGGCAGTATCTGCTCTTTCCAGGATGTGGATCACTATCAGAGCCTGGTGATACAGGTTTGGAAGACCTCAATGTGCGACCCAGCAGTCACCCTCAAGAGTAGAACCTGCACTATGGCAGCTGCTGAGGCCCCAAGTGGTGTTATGCAACTGAGGACAGATGGGGCCATATTTGATGGGCAGAGGAAGACTCTCTGGTGGCCTCAAGGAAGCATCAGCGTAGTAGCCAACAACTTTCTTCCAAGGGCAGGTGCTTGGCAGTAGAGAATCCCACTCCCCAAAATTGCTTTGGGTTTGGGCTTCTCCCGTTCCTCCTTCTGGTTCCCCTCCCCCCTCCCTTCCCTTGGTCATTCCTACATAATGACTTCTGCTTCCCTCCCAGATTAAGCCGCTTCCTCCTCCCCACTCCCTCCCCCCCAGATCCCCATAAACTTGTTCAGTTTATTTCTTCCTCAGGACCATGTAGAGAATGCCAATAATGAAAGTGAAGCAGAAGCAAATCCAGGTCAGGATGAAACAATAGCCTTGGTGGTCACCAAAGGTAAAGTTCCTGTCGCTGTGGGCATAATGGTGAGTATAGATGGACACTCCGACCAGGATGCAAAACCCTGCAAGGAAAAATACACTGTCATGGTTGGCACCAAAGTGTTGGGTTTTTTAAAGATCCCATTTCCTTTGATAACAATAGGAAAGGGAATCTGGTTGTTTGTCCCTAAAAGGTGGCTCTGTTTGTTTGCCCAGATTCAAGCTTGATGGTGTGTTGGTGAATTGGAGATATCTGGGCTGTCATATCTATACTGGTTTGTATATAATGAAGAATAAATCATGAAAGCATCCTACTGGTCACCTGCCTTTCCCACCTTGGACCCTGGTATGGTATGGTATTTCGGAGAGCAGCATGGCCTTTTACCAAACTGGGTGTTCTGGGGAGATGGAGAAGATGATGTATTGCAATAATTGTGCACATCATAGCAGTAACTGCATCTTTCTGAGGGCTTCTACCTTTTTATCCTCCGTATAGTACTAATGCTGCCCAGCCATCAGCTTTTTAAACAATAAAACAGATGGGGGTTGTTAATCCAAGCAGCAATAGCAAATCAACAGGTAGCTAGAAGAGAGAGCAGCCAAAGGCAGCTTCACATAGCCATGTTCTAATCTGAGGCAGTGACCAGAACAATAATGTAAGGTCTAGTAGAATGGTTCTTGCAAAGCTCATGGCATATGGAGTTCAGTTGTCAGGTATTTGTTTATCACTTCAAGGCCCTACAGTCAGTCCTCAGCGGTGAAAAGAATGTCCCCATGTAAAGTAGACTGTGCCCTGGATACTCACAGCACACCAACATGGTGGACCCCGAGAGGAAGAACCGGTTGCCCTTCTCCATGGTGAAGAGCTGGAACACGAAGACCGCAAGGGAGATGACAGAGAAGATGATGGAGAGGATCATGAAGGCTTGCACTGCCTTGAGAGCATCTGGGAACACAGGGCGGGAACAGGAGCATTAGACAACCTGAGAGTCTGGACATCTCCCTGACCACACCCATGTGGGCTAAGCCTTGCTGTATACACGGGTACCTTCATGGCCATAGGTCAGGGAGTCGTTACAGTTACCACCGGTGCAGTTCTTCCAGAGTCCTACAGAGGATTTTACATCAGCTGAAACCATCCAGACCTGAAACCAGATGAGAGGGGGTGAGTTAAAAATTGCTCTGCTTTCAGAAGAAAACATCACCATGTATTAGGATCAAATATTACCCAAGACACCCTACTCAGCTGTAAATATGGCTGAGCCTTGTGTCTCTGTAGAAATTTGACCCAAAGTCACAAAGGTTTCAATAGAGAAAACTGTAGGTCAGAAAAGAAATCACCTTTCCTCTTTGGACTTCATTCTTCATGCTATACAGGGGGGGGGGGGAGTGAGAGAAAGCTCACCATACTGGTTTAAAATTCTAAAGACTCTGGATTTTTCCCATTTTTCAGATGAGGAACTAAACAACTGAGTATGTGCAATACACTTTAAAAGACTCACATTTAAGTACTTAGCTAATAAGGAAAAAAAAGTTAAGTCAGGCCTGGTAGCAACTGTTATAGTTCCAATACCCTGGAAATGACACAGGAGGAAGAATTAGGGGGCTAAGGCTTCAGATAGTAAGTGTGAGGCCAACATCGGCTACGTGAGACTCTGTCTCAAAAGATAAGAACAGCCAAAGATGGCTCAGCAATGAAGAGCACCGACTGCCCTTGCAAAAGGACTAGAGCTTGGTTCCCAGCACCACATTAGGAGGCTCGCAACCACTGTAACTCCTCCTTCGGGGGCTCTAGCACTATTTGCACTCATATGTGCAATGCCCACATGCATAGTTTAAGAATCAAAATAAATCTTCAAAGAACAAAAAGCAAGGGGAATGTCTGGCTGAAGAGAAGTAAGAAGCAGGAGAGCTGCTGGGGAGCAAGGATGAATCTGGGGGCCACAGGCCACTTCAGTCTATACAGAAGGATCAGGAGTGGACTGCCACAACACGCAGAGCCGTTTCATATCAAAATAGTGCATCAAGGGCTTCAAGGCAGGGGCAGCTAAAAGCACAAGAATGACCAAAATATATATCCCCAGGTTCACCATGATGCCTGCATCCCTTCTTGCCTGAGCCAAAAAGAAACAACTCCTCCCTGAGATTTAAAAAAAAAAAAAAAAAAAAAATCAGTGCAGAGTCCTGTCTATACATGCACATGCTGAAACAGGCAGCCCAGGAATGAATAAACACCTGTACTCTCAGCCCCACATCAGGGGCTGACACTGTGTGGATATGAAGCACATGGCATTTCCTTAAACAGTTTGCAGTTTACCAAAGTGCTGTCCTGCAAGGCAGGAGTCGGCATACCAAACGATGGGTAGGGGTTGTGTCCTCGCTCATAATATTGAAACTAGCCTAGCTTGTACTCACACTCACTGGTGTTTGCAAAGCCCTTCTCTCTCAGCTCTGAACCCTACTCATGCCTCTCATCCCAGCACTTGGGAGGCAGAGGGAGGTGCATCCCCGAGGTTGGGGCCAGTCTGGTCTATATGGGGCCAGTTCCAGGACAGCAAAGGTTACTAAAAGAAACCTGTCTCAAAAAAACAACAAAACAAAAACTATTCACCCTTTAACCACAGCGAGGAATGCAGCCATTCTAGAGTCTTTATTTCTCTGCTATAATACCTTAACTTCTTTTTGTGTTTGTTTGGGTAGGTGGTTGGTTGGTTGATTGATTGGTTTGGTTTGGGTTTTTTGTTTGAAATAGAGTTTCTCTATGTAGTCCTGGCTGTTCTGAAAATCACTAAGTAGACCAGACTGGCCTCCCAAGTGTTGATATTAAAAGCTAGTGACACCAGACACAGCAAAATATGTAGCCCAGGCTGGCTCAAACTCATGACTCTCTTGTCTCTGCCTCTTTCAAGCAGATCTTACCATCACTTAGTCATTTCTTAGACCAAGCTGGCTCATTTTGCCTGAGACATGGGAAATACAAGCAAATTGGAGCTGAAAATGACCACTAGGGGGCAGAGTAACCCTGGGTTCAGAGAGCAAAGATCAGCGATCTCCCTATCTTTATTTGATTCACCAAAAACCCTGTCAGTTAATCCTGCCAAAATTCATTTCACACACCAATTTCTACCCAAAGCATGGGTTTGTCAACCTAATAACCAAATCAGTGTTTTTATTCTCTCAGTCATCTACTCTGTAATCATGAGTTTCTGCAGGAAGGGAAAGGCTGGTGTACATATAGACATCTGTAACTACTGATGGGGAGAGCATGTCTGTGCCGGAGCACACGTCTGCTAGCCCTCCAGCCAGAAACGCACTTCCTTTCACCTCCTTTCTTTCTCTAAGAGGAGCCTCAGCCACTTACCCACCCTCCAACTCTACCTTGAGTAGAGAGGATCCTTCTAGAAATTGAAGGTGCCTCCTTGCACTTCCTCACTCTCAACACCGCTAGAATCACAGGCATGGGCACTTGCTTTTTATACTTCATTGTTTGATGTATGAGTATACGTTTGATTTCTTTACCCTGTAGCTAAGCTAGAGGTTCTCTGCACGATGACTGAACAGCTCACTCCTCCATTTTTCTTAATATTTTGCAAAAATATTCCAAAGGTCCCTCCACAAATAAATGAAGCAGAGACTGTGACTCACGTTGGAGATGGTGGAAACAAACAGCATGATGGCTGTGGCGATGTGTACCACAAAGATGCCAGCCAGCAACACCAACATCTTGGCTTCTTTGGTGACTTCCTGGTGAGCAGAGAGTTCTGTAAACAAAAGATGGAGACCAAAAGGTTACTGTCATGCAAAATAAAACAAATCCCACTTTCTCACTTCATAGGCTTTCTGTAAACTTGGGACAAGTGTGACAATTTTTAACATTCAAAATTGCATCAAAAATTCCTTAAAAAAAAAAAAAAAAAAAAAAAAAAACAGCTTTTTACCTGACCTGACAGATAGCTTAGTCATCTATGTAGAGTCATGTACTTCTGTTTTGTTCCCATATGTTCATAGATTTATTTTTAAAACATATTATGTATCCCCCATTCTAATTGTATTTTTATAACAGCTGCTAATGTCTTGTTTCTTGAAAAGGATTTCATCATCTTCAGAGCTCTTCAGAAGCAGCATACACAATTCCAGTTTGTATAAGAAAAGCATCTATGCTCCCAGCAAAATGCTCCCCCGGCATTTAAATAGAAACAATGTGTTCTGCAGAACCAGCCACTATTACTCAACAGCCATAGAGCAAATTGGATACTAATTTGATCTCGGATGAGACGTAAAATGGGAGAGATACTACTTCTGTTATTACAATGCTCTTTGGCATCTGATATTATGACAACCTAATTACAGGGAAATAGTCTGGTCACCTACTGATTTAGCATTCCAGACTAATATCTGCAACACCTGAGCCTTTGGCCCTGTGCGCCTCTTCGTGGAGATGCCATCTAGGGGATTTGGGGTGGGGGCAATGTTAGACTTCCTTTGACAGCTCTGGGGCTTCAGAAGTGTAAAGCCTGAGATAACACCAGATGTGCCTTTTACTAGTGTGTGGTGTTTATGCAACTTTAGTCATTTAGGACCTAGCCCAGAAGACAAACAGATGCATAAATCACCGTTTAGAAGACTGGGAACTAATATAAATTAACAATGTGTGGGTAAACGAAAGTATTCCGCCATCATTTCAATGGAGACCACTAATAGCACAAGCTGGAAACTGAAGGGAGTGTGAGGGTACCCATGGTGGAGCTGTTCTGACCTACGTCGTCGTCGGTGCATCATCTCTGTCTGTGCCCATGACAGTTAGATGCAGAGCCAGCCCAGGGAGACATCAAAAGGAAAGAAGCAGAGATTAATCCCCCTCTAGGCAGGGAGGATGTGAGGATGCCTCAACCGAGGAGGAGATGGAGGTTTGTAGCCTGCAATTGCTTGCTTCCTTCTTACCCCACCTGATTTAATTGGTGCTTTGAGTGTGCTTCAGCCATTGCATGCTACACGAGGTATTTATTAGAACACCGATGCTATCATTATTCCCACATTTCAGGTGTCTTTTTCTCTCCTCTCACTTTCGCATTAGATGCTCAGAGTCAAACGTGATCCACTGCATGTCTTAGTTCATGGCTCTTTGTGGACACTGGTTTCCACTCTTCAAAAACTTCTTTCCCGCTGGCTACTTCCCTCTGATTTGGGGGGAATAGTGAGGGAGGCAGAGGATGCTTCCAACTTAAGTATGAATGACAAAGTTGGAGACATTTTCCTGCTGCCTCTGGGGAGAGACTGGAACTTACATCTGTAAACCCTCTCTCCTCACATTCAAGGTCACTATTGCTTTACTGGCATTCTTACATATCACCACAACTTCCTGCTTGGCTTCCATGGATGGAGAAAGGGTTGGGGTTTTTGTTGTTGCTGCTGTTTGTTTTGTTTTGTTTTAGAGATTGTTAGAATCATTCCAATTGTTTTGATCTCTGCCTCAGTTTCCCCATACATGAGGGGGAGTGAGCATACTGATGATACCCAGAAGTATGAGGATTCAACTGGATTACATAAGTGAAATGCCTTGTGCCATCAGACATGTGGCAGGTACTATAACAGTATTGTTATGATTGCTGTTCTTTCTTCTATGAAGCAGGATAGCTGTTGCTAGCTCAATCCAGTTACTCAATCACAGGCAGCCCCATGTCAAGCCCAAGAAACAAGACATTTGCCAGCTAGTTTACCAGGCAGAATATGGCTAAAATGATTTTGGTCCTCAGAAATTGTCATTTTTGTCTGGTCTTTGCCCCTTTGAGTGAGGAGATCACTAAGAATGCACCCTCTAGAGTCACCTGAGAGAGTGAGCGCTTCTCAACCCATTCCTTTGACATTGCGCTGTCCCTCCAGAATGAAGCCAGCTGAGAGCAGGAAATTACAGCCTGGCACCTTGGGTTCAACCCTCTTGACACTTCAATGACTCTGATGTTCCCTTTTTATAACTTACAAATACTGTGCTTATAGTGAGAAGAGGTTGAGGAGCCCAGAATGGAATCTAGTGAGGCCTCTTAACCAGTTGCCTGACAGACAGGTGCGTAGAAGTCAGGAGCCTTTGTCTCCTCGGCTACCCTGAGGCCCGACCCAGCAGAGCCACCCATCATGTTTTCCCACTTACATCCGGGTGACCCCATCATGTCCTCTCCCAGCCACTCCGGCCCTTCTTACCTCAGCACAGACCCTAGATTTTATCCCCTGCCTACTGACACTACACTACTGACACTGTAACCAAACTAAAGCGTCACCCTTTTATCTGAGATTGGGAGCAAGGACGCTATGTCTTTTCTCTATGGCAAGGGAGCAAAATATCTGAGATCAATGGGTGTTCTTAATGAACAAGACGAACAGTTCTCTCTGGTTCTGGCTGCTGTGTCCAGTCTCTGTGGAGGTTTTTTAGGGAGAGTTACTGCATAATACACATAACTTCATTTTTTCACTGTCTTAAATTTGTCAACTTTTATTAGTGAAATCCTTTGTCAACTTAGAGGGGCTTCCTTTTTTTGTTCGTTTCTTTGCATAGCTCTGCCTGTCCTGGAACTCGCTTTGCACACCAGGCTGGGGCCTCAACTGCCTCTCCAGCACTGGGATTAAAGGCATGTACAACCATGCCCAGAGCTTCCATTATTTTTAACATAACTCTGCCAAAATACTCAGATACACAATGGAACATTTTATGAAATTTCCATCTTGGATCACCATGGTTACCCAGCCTCTGTATTACAGAGCCTACCCCTTGCCCACTCAGTGAAGGACAGTGGTTCTTACTCTGTGGGTTGTGACCCCTTGGGGATCAAATGACCCTTTCACAGAGGTTGCATATCAGATATTTACATTATAATTTATAACAGTAGCAAAATTGCAGTTATGAAGTTGCAGCACATATGACTTTATGCTTTGGGTCAAAGTTGTATTAATGAATAGCAATAGCATTAGGAAGGTGGAGAACCAACTAGTCTAGGAAGATGAAACCCTCAAAGCCTTTATGGAAAACTGCCAGTGGGTGTCTGAGAACCTAGCGAACAGCAAAGTCCATGTTCCCGAGATTCTCACCCACCACGGTCTTTACTGCCCTGTCCATTGACTCATTCTTTGTTCAAGGAATAAGACCATTCCTGAACTCAGAATGTACCTCGCTGATGTAGCACTTGCCTAGCCCTGAATCTTGTCCTCAGCACCACCACAAAAAACAAACACAAAGAAACAAAACTATTAGAAGTATTTAGACAATGTTTGAAAGCATGGAGGCTACAGCTTGTGTCTCACTAAATTAATCATGGAATTCTCCCTCCTATTTCTCCAAATTGCTGTGGTTGGCACTCTCCAGTGGAAAACACATTCCCCATCCTTAGCGGTGGACCAAACCCGGAAGCAGAGAGCACAACACCACAGCTCTGACTGTCCCATAGTAGCTCACTCTCCTCTTGCTGCATGGACAGACCCAAGGTGTGTCATCTGTTACTGGGGACTCCCATAGCAACACTGTGACCCCCCATGATGCTCTTATACTCCCCAGTGTGGGCCACTACACCTGGTCATTTCACAATGTTTTGAAAAGTTTGGAAGTGTGATGGCTTATATGGACACCAAGAATCTTTTCCACCTTCTCCACCCATAAGCACAGCAGTCGCCCCATCTGCACTGTGTGATTGGCACTGGTGTGGTTGAGAAACAACCAAAAGATATGAATGATCACCCTAGAAAGAAGGAACTAATAAGAAAAATAGAGATCAAAGACTTGGAGCCAAGCGCAGCTGGAAATTACTACATAGTGCATCCTAGCTTCAAACTGGTGGCAATTTGCCTGCTTCCAGCATCCTGCATGTACAGAGCTCCACAACTCACTTGGGATTGGGTCTCTGTGGATGGCAAGATGGTACTAGATGCTTCCTGGAACCATGTCTGTGGACCTAACTGGCTAAAACCAGTTTAGGTTTTTCTAGGGGGTGGGGTGTCTGAGATTCTAAGATAGTTCAATACTAGGAAGGAAAAAGAAATAATAATTCAGCTGGCACTCCTGCCTCTCCCTGGTTTCCTGCCCAAAACATGGCAGTCAGGTGAGAGTCTATGCACTGGGCCCCTAATAATCCCCCACTGTCAGGATTCATCACCCCTCCCATGACACCTTCTCTAAAAAGCCCCCCCATGCATCCTTTGTACTGGTTTTGGGTTTTCTGACCATGTCTCTCCTCAACCTACAAACCTCCATCCTTCCACAGCCAAGACCAGCACCAGTCACCAGGAAATGAGACTCCAGACAGCTGCCCATGGAATCCTGGGAATTTTTTTTTTTTAACTTTATTTATTTATTTGCCTTGGTGTTTTGCCTGGAACTGGAACTACAGACAGTTGTTAGCTGCCATGTGGGTGCTGGGAATCGAACCCGGGTCCTCTGGAAGAGCAGACGGTGCTCTTAACCACTGAGCCATCTCTCCAGCCCCGGAATCCTGGGAATTTGACTTCCAAAATGAAGGCTGCGTTTATGTCCTTCCCCCCAGTAATTACCTATTAAACTTGCACACCTAAGCTCAAATTCTGCCTCCTCCCACTTTCCATAAGTCTGAAGTAGTTTCCGCCCCCCCTGCTGTTATAGCCCTTATTCAGTCCTAATAAAGGCACCAATGGCAGTCTGCCTGATGACACAGTTCTTCATAGACATGTTTGGCTTTCCCACCCTGAGGAGTCTGAGTTCCTAAGGGCAGAGTCTGTGACAGGTACCAGATAAACTCATTAGTGAACAAATAAATGAAATAACAACTGCAATATTTTCTTCAATATGGAAAAATAAGAGCAAAGCAACTAGAGGCCATATACAGATTATAGATGTCTCCTTTTTCTCTTTTTTAGTTTTTAAATTTTATTTTATGTGTATGAGTGTTTTGCCTAAATACATGTCTCAGTACTATGAGCATGTGTGGTACCCATGGAGGCCAGAAAATGATGCCAGATACCCTGGAACTGGAGTTATAAACAACTGTGAGTCCATGGCTAAGTGTGTGTGCTGGGAATTGAACCCCGATCCCTTAGAAAAGCATCCAGTGCTCTTAATCATTGAGCCTCTCTCCAGAGCAGTCTTCTTTCTTTCTTTTAATGTAACATATACTTTGGCTGTCTATCATTTTTATAACTTATTTGGTACATCACTACAAGTATGGGTTGGTCAACTTACTGTATACAAACTTCTTATTATTCATTTCCATTTAACTTTATTACTACTTTTTGTAAGTATAGAGATTCCAAGCTAAGGAAGGGCTTTAAAATTGCTCCCAAAACCAACAAACTTAAGTACAAACTCAACATGAAGAACTAGGCAATCTACCCTCTTTCTGTTCTGGGGAACTACCTATCAAGGCCCTAATAGAAAAGTCCTTCCAACAGTACATGCTGGAATTCAGGTATAGCTCATTTGGTAAGAGTGCTTGCTTAATCCAGGCATAGTGACACACACCTTTAATTCTAATTCTAGCACTTGGGAGCCAGAGGCAGGCAGATAGATCTCTATGATTTCAAGGCCAACCTGGTCTACATAGTGAATTCCAGGACAGCAGAGCTACATAGTAAGACCCTGTCAAAAAAAAAAAAAAAAAATGTGCTTGCCCCTGCATGCACATATGCAATCCCAGCACTTGGAAAGTAGAGGTAGAATTAGTTACCTAAAGCAGCTATATTATAGGTTCAAGGCTAGCCTAGGCTAAATGAAACATACATACACACACACACACACACACACACAGGCACATGTGCCAGGCCCAGCCCAGTCCTGAGACTATTGTGTTCTTAAAGCCTCCCCTGTCCTTCCACTGGCCACTGCTGTTCCAACAATTAAATCCTGTCTCCTGCTGCCTAACTGCAAATTGGGGTGAAAGTTTTCTCCCAGCATCTGATCAAAGACCCAGCCTTTCCTGCAAGGCAGGAGGGGAGGTAAAGCTGCTGACAGAGGTTGGCTCATGTGGCCTTCATGAGTCAGCCCCGATTGTGCACCTTCCTCAATGTGACACCTGAAATGAAACTGAGACTACCTGTGTTTCCTAAGGACACGGCAGGGTAGCAGGAAGTCTGTCTGGCCTCCTCCATGTCAAGATCATTTGTGTGGTTTGGGTTCAGATGTGTTTGTATTCCCATTGAAGATCATTTTAGTTGGCAAGATAGATGTTCATGGGACAAAAGCAAATAAATAAGGAAGCTCTGCCCTTGGGGAGCAGTGTAGAGGATGTATCTGGAGGAGTAGGCGGGGATTAAAGGCGAGCTGAGTAGATGGGAGCTTGGATGCGCTTTCCCGGTCATTGTTATTGTTGTTTCATGTCATGTGTTCTTTTCCACCCTCAGCATTGTTTTTACATACGGATGGAAAAGGGAGACATGTATCTCTTCGTGGGAAACAGGGTGAGGGCATCCTAAAGGACCAAGTCATCCTGCTTCTGTGTATGGGATGTTCAGTGTGGGAAGAAAACACTGCAGGCTACCCTTGGCTTTATGTATTTCACACTAGGGTTGAGGGTGCAAGTACTGGTACATTCTGTAGCCATCAGCGATTGAGCAGCTAAAGAATCAGGATTTGGATGATTCAGGGAAAAAGCTGTTTCTTCCTGGTCCTGGAGCAAAGGGAGCTACCATCTACAAAGGCAGCCTGTGATAAACAGTGCAGACTCTTTGGGGCAAGTATAGCCCATATGGACTGTCACACATAGTTAGAATATAGATAGATTCAAAGTGTAAACCTGGAGAAAAAAAAATGTCAAAACAAGGGAAAGGAGGGAGGGAGAGAAAAAAAGAAGAGGAAGAAAAGAAAAAGACATGGAAAAGAACAGAAAGGAGAGGGGGAAGAAATAAGGAGAGAAAGGGAAAGAAAAATGTCAGGAAGCAAGGCAGAAGGAAGGGAGACACAGAGAGATCCAGTTAGAAAGGCAGCCAGTTCCCACATTCTATCTGGCTAATGGCCAGAGTTGAAAGATTTTTGCCAAATCCGTCTGCTTGGTGGAATCTAGGGAGGCAGAGTCCCAGGTAATAAAGAACACAGACTCTAAAGTTCAAAATTTTTAAGGGTCACACAGACATGTTGAAGGGTCTGTTCCTACCACAAAGCAAGCAACATGTTGTAGGCCATATTTATTCATTAGTGATACATGAAAGGCTCAAGCCAGTGAGGTGGTCTTACAGCTTCTCAGCAGCCTGAGAACCTGAACCATGCAAAGGCAAAAAAAAAAAAAAAAAGCATGAATATTGTTTTTGCAGATGCATCCACAGAGACATCCCTCCCACCCACCTCTCTCTCTCAGATTTCCTCTTGTCCTCCATTATGTCCATAGAGTGGGTGGATCTGGACAACATCTGCAAAGCCTAAAGACAGACCTGGGCTTCGAGGCCTGAGTTGGGCCCACACCCTCTGACTGCAGCTGGCCAAGGCTGGGGAGGATGTCCCCTGGGTGAGAATGGAAGCTTCCGTTGCTTTCTGCTCCTGACAAAGAAGAAGTATTCTTGCAGCCAGATTGTCTTCCAGGAAGATGTTGCCAAGATAATAACTAGGGTTTGGTAAGAAAAATCAAGGTGTGGCTGGGCCCTGGAGACTTCTGGGCGCGCCTGACAGCAGATGGCAGTAACATGCTTCAACCAGCAAAACCTTAGCAAGCAGGAGGGCTGTGGAGAGCAGGGGCACCCAAGTATACTGGATAGGCTGCTGGTTTGGTTCAGTTTCAGAGAAGTTGGCTACTTACTAGTTGAGAGGTATTGAGATCTTTCTGCTTCAGTCATGCCCTTTGGCCAAGACTCCACCTCCTAGGTAACGTAGTGAGAAGGAAGAACCATCTTGGATCTCCACTCCACCTTTGGTTTTCTATCTTTTATCTGAAAGGGGATGGTTTTTGTGTGTGTGTGTGTGTGTGTGTGTGTGTGTGTGAGAGAGAGAGAGAGAGAGAGAGAGAGAGAGAGAGAGAGAGAGAGTTTATAGATCTTATTAGTGGTTTAGAGCTCAAGATTCAGCTAGGCTGACTAGCCTTTAACTCACAGCAATCCTCCAGTCTCAACCCTTCCCTATGTTGGGATTAAAGGCATGCGACACCACACCCAGCTCTTGGTTGAGAGTTTGACAGTTACTAATGCTTCTGTTCCTTCTGATCAGATTTGGACTGCTCCTCACAATAGCTCCAATGGTGTATACAAAGGGTCTTTAAAGGCGGTTGCTTCTTCCCACCATATTGCTTTCTAAGGCCCACCCTGTACAGACAGCTGACCCTGTCAAACCCTTCACTGTCAGCCCTGAGACTGGTTTCCAACTTCAACACTGGGCCACACCCTCAGCACAGGCAGAGTTCCCTCCCTGTGGAACTTCAGCAAACAGCTGGGAGCAAAGGGAAGCTCCTGGGAGCTTTGTGAACAGGCCCTCGAGAGCAAAACTCACTGTTGTAATTTAGCAAAGCTTTCTCTCCTTCCCATTTCTCAGACCCCAAGGAGAAAGAAAAGCTTAGGATTCTGAAAGCATCGGTCTACATTCAAGATCCTCTCTTGACTCACATCCCTCATCTGGCCCTCCGATGGAGAAACACTGGAATGCTACTACCTGTGAAACCCAGTGGCCTCAAGTGTACATGAACCATGCTAAACCTAAGAGGACAAAAAGATCTTCATGGAAGGCAAAAAACAGAATTTTTATTCAAGGGTCATCCTAAGGCAGCGGGCGTGGATGGCTGTCAAGGGAGGAATCAGAAGAAAGAACAGATTCGCCATGGCTCACCGGCCTGTTGACTCTGTCTTTCTCTGCCCACTTCACTCTTTCTACACTTTTCTGCGTGCCTCATTCCCAGACACAGCCATCGGGTCACTCTCTCTCACTCCCTTTGGGGCCTGGAATCTTCCTTTTCCTCTCAGTGTGTCCCCTTTTGCTCCCACCCACACCCCCAAACCACACGAGCCTCTCTTCAGGGTCTTACTCAGGACCAGGTCAGTTTCTGAGCCTATTTCCACAGGCCCCTCCTGAGATGGTATCCTTTGTTTCATAAACCAAACCTCTCCCTCTTTCCAAGTGCTGAGTGCTGATGCTCAGGGCTATGCTAAGTGATTTCCTTGAATACTGTGCCCGAGGAACCTTGGGTCAGGTAGAGCAGAAACCATGCCCCCTCTACTCCCCAGTGCTTGCAATAGAATGCAGAGTCACACATATGCTAGGCAAGCATACCCTCCAGTGAGCAGAATTTCTAGCCCCGAGTTCCATTAGACTAACTTTTATGGATTAAGTTAGCCATTAGTGTGAACTCAAGGGATTTCTTAAAATAGAAGTGGTAGGTTCTTAGATTTTTCAGAGCCTTGGGTGTCTTGGTGGCCAAGTTGCTTCTTTATTTCTTAATGACTTGTTTCTGCTCACAGAGAAGATTCAAGGCAAGACCACAGGCTCACTCCCTAGTCAGCCATCTACCCTCACATCTGCCCCTCAATTACAGACACAATTCCAGCTACATGGACAGTGCTACATTTTGAAAGAAGACCCCAGGAAAGAGACCTAAAGTCAGCACTGGCTACATAAGGCTAAGAGACTAGCCGGAAGAAGTTTCTTTAGTTCCTGAGAAAGACTCTTTCCACAAGAGGGAAGAAAATATTTATCCCTCATATTTCGCTTTAAAAAAAGATTCAGAAGCAGCAGTGTCCACATCTGCATTTTTCTCTTTCTCCTTCAGTGTTTGGGAACACCCCCTTCCCCACCCTCCCACCCCCATCAAATTGAGGAAAGTATTTTACAAGTCAGGGTATCAGGGACTAAAGTGTCACAGAGTCTTCTTGGGGACCTGTATTTAGAAAATAAGTGTTAGAAATCCAAGAAGACCCTAAATGGACTTTTGATTCTGGAAGAACAAAGATAACCCAGAAATTCAGGGTCACCAGAGAAGAGTATTCCCAAAGCAAGACATAAATTCAGAAAATTCTAGTTTCATAGTAATCAAGAATTATAACCCTTCAAGGAGTGGATATTCAGATTGCTGGCAGAAGACAGAATCTCCTTTGATTGGTTGACTGTCACCATGCCAGGTTATAAGAGTATACAGGTATACACTACCAGTATTATAGACCAAATCAGGGACAGTCTCCCAAAGGCTGTTAGGAGCTATGTGTTAGGAACTGGGCTGATTTAACTAGGACCCAGTACAGCAGCACTGGGTGTGTCGCTCCCTTATAAGAGTCACTGGGGCTGGAGAGATGGCTCAGTGGTTAAGAGCACCCTCTGCTCTTCCAAGAGGACCCGGGTTCGATTCCCAGCACCCACATGGCAGCTAACAACTGTCTGTAGTTCCAGTTCCAGGCAAACACCAAGGCAAATAAATAAATAAATAAAGTTTAAAAAAAAAGAGTCACGGAGCCCTCTCAGTGCATGTGAGGTAGCTAGGCATACAGATGTAGTGACAGAAAAGACCATGGCCATGTGCTTAGAAAATCAAAGAGCTCATAATCAATGGTGTAGCAATGATTTGACTAGGTAGATAATTTTAACATTTCAAAATTCGCTTTCTGCCAGCAGTACTATAACCCCAGTATACCAGGTAGTTGAAGAAGAAGGATGGAGAAAAGTCTAGGCCCTAGCCTGACATTCAGAGAGAGATCTCAACTCACAAGACAAAAGAGCTGAGCATAGTAGCACATGACTTTAATTTAATCGCAGCACTCAGGAAGCAGAAGTAGGCAGATCTCTGAGTTCAAAGACAATCTGGTTTACAGAGCAAGTTCCAAGAGAGCTAGGGCCACAGAGTGAGACCCTGTGTTTGAAGAAATAAATAAATAAATAAACAAACAAACAAATAAATAAATATAAAGCAAGATGGTGTGGGTAATGCCACAGCACCAAGCCAGACTAGCTAAACAGCAAATACAGATGAGTGCCAGAGGGGCAGGAGTGTGGAGCATTGGGCGGGGCAGTGGTAAAGAAAGAATTAAACTACCAGCAGCACCACCACAGAACTAGAACCAGAACTGAAGACCCACCCACCCACCCACCACCACCCCAGGTTGTTTTAGGCCTGAAAAACAAGAACTTTCAGGGAAGCCATTTTTGCTGAATTTCAGAAATGCTGTCTGATATGATGTGCTCTCCAGCAAAGAAGAATGAGTGTGGATGTACATTCTGAGGCAGCTACAGTCTGAGTGCCCCCTCCCTTGTATCCCAGGGAGTTATGAACCATGGGCCAGCCATTTGTCCATGATGGCATAAAAGTCAGATTTCTGCAGACAGTAAGAGAATAAGACTGCCTTCACAATTTTGTTGTTTTATTTTAAGGGACTCAGGTTGCACTCTTAGCAATTCTGTCTCATCTCCCTGAGTCCTTAGATTATAAGTATAAACTACCATGCCCAACTTCCAATTTTAAGAGTCTATAAAGGCAATAAAAAATAGACAGAAATGGATTTAAGTCATCTTCTGTCTTTACTCTTGGCCACATCCCAGGTAGAGACCCCTTCCAGTCTTGTGGAGGCTACAGAAAGTCAGTTGTGCCTTCAAAGAAATGTGCTTTGCTTCCCACGGTACAGTCCCAAAGCCACTTAGAAACAGTCTCGAGGCCCTGCATTCCGGCCAGCTTCCATGGAGTTCTTCCTGAGGGCTGGAGACCCAATCTTGTCTCCAGAGGAGAGCAAAGCCAGCCAACCTTCCTCAAGGTCTGGAGACAGACATCTGTCGTCTGGCGGAGGCCTGGCTGCCTCTTACTACTGACCATAACAATGGTTTTAGGACATAATCTGATCCAGCTGGACCTTGATGGCCTTCTGCCAACTCCCAGGACAGTTGAGTAGCCTGAAACAATGTAAAATCTGGGGGCTCTCAGGCAGGGGGGCCAGACCGGATGTCCAGCAGCTCTGGACAGTGCTCTCTGCCCCCACCCTATTCTGCAGACTCTGGGTGAAACTGGAGCCCTGAGAGTGGGAAGCCGTGGTGCATGGGGGTGAGGGGAGTATATAGCCTTCTTTTCCAGGATGGAAAAACCTTAGAGCCTAGAAAAGCTCACAGCCCAAGGACTCTACTACTACTTGGAAAGAAAACAGCAGAAATTCTAGCAGCGATTTTTTTTTTTTAACTGTCCTTCAAATCCACAGGGGCTAAGGGGCCACAAAACAGTGGAACCTAAGCCAACTCCACAGGTTGTGTAGTTTGGGGCAGTTTACCCCTCCCGTGCTCTCTTTTTGCTGATTTGTTCAAGGCTGCCTAGCTTCAACCAGATCAGAACTACACACAATCTTCACAGGAAACTGTGGCTGTGGACTTAACATCGGCTCCCCTCGTTCACACCCATGCAGTCTGGAAGTAATAAACATTGGAACCAAACGCTCCCCAAGTCTTGAGAAGCGGTCCTGGCGCTCACTCACCCTCCCCACCTTGGTGGGGGGAGCTTTACAGAGACGTTTGACCACTCAGTGCACAGACTGATTTCTTTTAAATTTTCTCTTCCAACCAGGGACCTGCATTTCTGAAGAAAAAGGCGCCTCACTTCGTAGGCAAGCTGAATCCTGTCATTTTTCTAGGACTTGTTTACAAGAGAGAGAGAAAAAAAGATCTGTGTTGAAATGAACCACACCTCCACAGACACTCAACCAAAGCGCTAAGCTAATAAAAACAAAAGCAAACATAGCGATGCTTTGGTTCATTTTGCATTGAGCATCTGGATTTGTACTTATTCAATATTTTGGGCAAAGGTAATAAGATAAATATTCCTATACGACCACTGCCACGCTGGAAAATTCCACATCCACTCAGAAGACTCTTTAATCATTGCTGATAGACCTTTTTACTTGGCTCTGAAATGCAGCTGGCTGGGGTAGAAGCACAAAGCCATCCAACAGCTTTACAGGAATGCCAGAAGTCCCCCAGCCCCACCCTCTCCTCTACCCCGCAGCCTTGTTCCCCCACCTCCACATCTGGCCAAGGATTCCGGAATCCACACCAGTCTTGCCTTTCCACCAAATTAACCCCTCCCAAGTTTTTATTTGAAATATCCTTTGCCTCTGTTTCCCTAACGGTTTTCTTTAAACAAACCAATCCCCTCTTCCCATCCTGTTGGGAGGTGGGGTCGGGAGAAAGGAAGAAATGAAATACTTACACAAGCATGAACAGACAAAAAGGGGGCAGTAAATGCAATAATAGTGAAAACAAACTGAAACCCAGATATTTATCCACCATCACCCAAAAGCATAAAAGAACAACAGACAACACACAGCGAAGGAAACTTTTTTTTTTTCAGATTACCTATTGCATTTAACTCTCGTAAAAAGAAAAAAAAAAAAAAAGTTGAAGCGTCCTTATAAGATACCATCCTTGCAGATTTCACCTCAAGCAATTTAAATCAAAACAGAAGATTTGGAAACATCTTTCGAGTTTGCTTTTCGTGCATTTTGAAAGCACGTAGAATTTCCTCCATAAAGAATATTCCAGTCGGGTTCGTTCCAAAGTCCCTGTCCCTTCCACATCCTCAGAGCAAGAATGCAGATACCAGCAAAAGAACGTGACTACAGCCAAGGCTGCATGATGTCCCAGATTCTCCCCCTACTTTGAGCTAAAAGTTTCAAAGACTTGATTTCTTGAGAGCCCTAGAAGGCTAGCGAGCAGAGAAAATGAGAGAACGAAGGACTTCAAAGACCCGAAAGGAAGGAGCCAGGACTGCAGTTTCCCCGGTGTGGGAGCGGTCCTACCTGGAGTGTCAGGCGACTGACTGAGGCAGATGCCCTGAGTGGCGGAGCTGGCTGCTGGTCCGGTCCGCTCTTCGGGAGGAATGTGGCCACAGTGAGGGGAGGGACCTGCCTCCCGAGGTTATAAGTTTCCTGGGCTGGTGTGCTGGGGTGTGTGATGGGCGGTTTCTTTTCCCCGTGTTTTAAAGGAGTTTCTATGAATCAGTCTGAACTTAAAAAAAAAAAAAGTTGGTGAGCTACGCCCTGCTAAGTTGGCAGGCAGTCAGAAGCGGCTGGGAGTGAGCCATCAATTCAAAGAACCCTGTTGTAGCTCCCTCTGAGTCAGACACAGACCACAGTGGAAAAAGGAGTGACATTGCTTCGAATGAGTAATAAGAGTCACACAAATAGATCTGTTTACTGAAGCCCATTTCTGCTCCCCAGAAAGGAGACTGGTTACCACGGACATAAGTCAAAACACAGGTTAGGGTCAGAAGGAGAAGGGGAGGAGCCATAGGGACAGTCCCGCGTTAATAAAACCCCAGCTAATCATCAAACAGAATTCCTGTTCTCCCTCCCCCGTGACACACATCAGCAACTGCTCATCACCAGGAATTGTCACGTTTATTTTTCATTGCCTGACCCTCTTGCCCTGACCTGTGGGAGTCTGTGGGATGAGGCCCATGAAGCAGAAGAGCACCCAGCACCCTCTGAATGTTGGGGCGCTGAGGGCAGCCCATAAGCCTGAGTCTTTAATTATGCTCTCTTGCCCTTATAGATTGTAAGCATTGCTGGAGGAAATCTTCGAATTAAGGACTTTGCACTCTGATCTTCATGTGATAACCATTTGGACCTTGCTCAGTAGTTGGCTTTTGTGAAGCCAGCCAGGGACCTGATCATCACAGCTTCCTTCCTGGGCCACTTCCCTCTTAATCTCAGAGTTGGGGGAGGGGCTACAGAGTCTTCCTCATCCCACAGCTCTGACCACCTCGGACAAAGGTTCAGGTCCTGGGACTTTGAGCAAAGTACTTACCCTTTCCCTTCCTGATTCCTTGTGCATGTAATGGGAGCAGTAGGTACCTAGTACACACATATGGCAAAAAAATACATGTATCAACAAGGTGAAGCGGATCATGCCTGTAATCTCACCATTTAAGAGGCAGAGGCAAGAGGATTGTTGTGAGTTCCAAGCCAGCTTGGCTACTGAGTGAAGCTATCTCAAAAGGGAGAGAGAGAGAGAGAAGTTAAAATAAAAATAAATACATTGAAGATCGGGCAACACCTGAAATGTCAGCGTTTGGTTGGTAGTGGAAAGGGAACTCCAATTTCAAGGTGAGTTTGAGGCCAGCCTGGGATACATGAGACCATGAATGAATGAATGAATGAATGGTTTAGAACCTATAAGGATGTGCATGGTAGTCTTTCAATATTAGTTTCAAGGATTATTTCCCCGAGGATATTCCTAAATCAAAGTGACCTCTCCGAGAAGTAATGGAGCATTGTAGCTGCAGGGCCATGAACCCTGTGGCCCCTGTGCTCTGTAAACCCTGACATCTTCCAGTCCGATGCATGCCTCTTTCTGTCACTTGCTCATTCATCCAATCAATATTTACTCTGCAGCAATCTTCCCCGGGTCCTGCTAAGAACTGGGTTAGAGAAGTGGACATGATTCCCTCCCCTCTGGAACTTAAATTCTATAGGAAGACAGGAAAGGATGGGCAGCAGGAAGCCAATAGAATGTTGATGAAGTTAAGTGGTAAAAGCTGTTAATGACAAGTAAGGCTTGGTCGTTTGTCTGTATTCTCCAAATCTTACAGAAAAGAGAGAATATTTTTTAAGTGGATGACCAAGGCAGAAAACACACAGACAGAGACACACACATACACACACACACACACACACACACACACACACACACACACACACACACAGACTGGATACTTTTCTCTTCATAAGTCCCTGAAAGTGAAATTCTACCCCTGTAAAGTAAAACTGTCTAGATTTTTTCACTAAAAACTGATGATGTGACCAAGATTACATCAGTTTTTCATGTTTTTCCTCACCTCCCACCTCTACCATCATTCATCTGATTTAAGAAAGAAAAAACAGGTTTGTGTGAGAGGAGCTACTCCCTCCCAGCAGTGGGCTAAGCCCTGGGAGCCTCACATCCCAAACCTCAGGGGAGGGAAAGCCCCTGGTGAGGCCCGACCCTCAGAGCTGAGAGTGCTTATTCCCCTAACATGCTGCCAGTTTGAAGCTCTCTCTCTCTCCTCAGCAAAGTGTAAAGGAGAACTGGGTTCCAGGAGTCAAGTACTCCACGCTGAGGAGAATGTGGGCTGGTTGCATTTTTAATAAGAAAAACCTGGGGCCTGTGCAAGGAGGGAGAGGCTTTGAGAGCGGACACATTGGGAATTCTAGTTTTTCTTCTTCTGCCTGGCAGTGGAGGGAACCCAGAAATGTGCCTCCTACATCGCAGCCAATCTACATAGCCACTTTCCAAACAGGCTTAATAAATCTCACTGTCCTGTGCTTGAAGATGTTTAGGTTTGGACAGAAATGTTAAATGGGTTGAGTTTTTACACACACACAAAACAGCAGAAAGAGAGAGATCCATACAAAGGCAAATATTTATGTCAACATATTTTAAAGATAAATGCCATTCAAGAATCCTAACATCTCACAGTAGCCCTTGAGCATCATTGAACTGGTTTTTTAAATAATCTCAAAACTGGGGAAGAATCAGTATATTTTAGCTGCAGGTGCCTGTTATCAAACCTCTGGATGTATAAAAATGTTGTGACTAAGGCCCAGTGCTGTGGTGCACATCTAGAGGCAGAGGCGAGCAGATTTTTGTAGGCCAAGCTGTACAGACAAGCTCAGAACAGCTGGGCTACCTAGGGAGATCTTATCTCAAAAAACAAAAAGTGTGACTAAGAAGGTGTAGCTCAATTGGCAGAGTGATTGTCTAGTGTATATGAAGACCTGGGTTCAATTCCCAACACTAAATAAAACTGAGCACGGTGACACTTATCTATAATCCTAGCACTTGGGAGGTAGAGGCAGGAGAATCAGAAAGTCATAGTAAATTGGAAGCCACTTGGGAAGAAATTCTGCCACAAAAAAATAAAAAGTAAAAAATAATAAAATAAAACATAGCATCTGGTCTTGTCGCTGCCATATGTAGACAGTTGTGACTTTGAACAATGAAGCTGCACATAGGGCTGGACATTAGGGCTCTCTAGCACCTAAAGGGTTATTCAAACAGTTCAGAGTGATCTGCTTTGCTCTGCTCTGTTGCCATTTTCCTCACTAGGAAAATGGATTAAGGATGGTCATTCCCACAGAGGCGAAGAGTCAGGCACAATTTCAACAGACCTCAGTAAAGGCCTATATTCTTGGGAAGGAATGTGCCCTCTTGCCCAGTGAAACAGAGTTATGCTGGCACTTGCATATGGCCCCTTCTTTCTGCATCAGTAAGAATCTCCTTCAGGCACCACACTCTTTAGGGCAGATTTTCAAGTCTGTGCTGGTGTAAACACTTTTAATGCATGCTTAAACGAGGGGTAGGGGTAGGAAAAGGGGGCCTTCTGGTATCTGACATAGCGAGAAGTCTGCTACTTGGGGTTGGGCCCCCCACAGCCCACAGGAAGAAGAACTAATAATGGCTGAAATTGGTGAGGATCTATCCAATAGGAATTCTGGTCTCAGCTACACAGTCCCCCCAAAGGTGGTATATTCAGGAAACATCATTATTAAAATTAGCAAACATCGCTTCAAACAAAACAGGTTGCAAAAAGTAGATGTAAAGTTATGCAGTTTCCCCCAAAGTTGAAATGTCTGCTCCTTGCTACTCCTTTTGAAATTTGAGGATTTAGCAGCCATTGCCCGTCCCTTCCTCTTGTCTCCTTCCTTTCCGGTTTCCCTGGTATGCCCTTCTTTGGTTTGTTTTCCCTGGGGTTTCTCTTCCTGTTCTTACTGTTGGCTTTCTTATGCTCCTCTCTGTGAATGCAATTTTAATTCAGTCTCAAAATGAGAAGTCTCCAAGAATCCTCTCATTTCATGGCTTTCTGATTTGTGCTGCTGCTGTTTTGGAAAGATAATATGGATGACATTCCAAGAGGACTCCAAGTATGTGGGCCTGAAGCCTCCAGCTGTGCACACACAGGACCAGCTTGAACCAGCTTGCTGATGAAGAGGTTCTTGCTGTTTCAGAGGAAGACTGGGTGGAAAAAGACATCTGACCTCACAGGACAAAAGTCCAGCCTGGTGACACAGGCCAGTTGTCAGATTGATACCAATCATGGTGGCGAGTTTCTTCAGGTAATGGGGATGCAGAATGTATACAGATGTCCAGATGGCTCAATGCACATGTCCTCTTTAGGAGTGCATCTGGTTTTATAACCAGAAAAGAGCAACAATCACACAAGTAAGAAACCAAATAAAATATAATAGCAAATTAAAAAAAAAATTCATTTTTTTAGCTCATGTCAGCTGCAGTATTAGAAGATGTATGTATACTAAAGAGTCTTGAGTAAGTGGGTCTCTTTTGTTCTTTGCATCTCCTATCATGAACGCATCCATCCTACTGCTTCATGGATCATGTCAGGTAAAGAACTGAATATTTGTAAGTAACGAGAAAAAGACTTTTTCTGCTGTGCTGGCAGTGGTCAACCCATGAGAGAAGCAGATGATGTTTGCAAAGCAGGTAATCAACTAAAATCTAGCACATTCAACCAACAGGCCTCTCATGGTCAAGCAAAGGAATTTCATGCTTTCTTTCAAGATTTCTTTCTACAACTTAGAAAATGGTCACAGCACCCCTCTAGCTGAGATCCTACCACTGAGGGAGGAAAAAGCAGCTGGTATGTGTTCTTTGAAGTGAGATGAAGGAAACTGTCATGGAAGAGAACCCAAGCAGTCCAGCCTAGAGGTCTTAAAATACATTCCCCATTGGGACTGCATGGCCAGCAAAGCACAAAGTTTCCTCCTGCTAGATGGTATCTGCAAGACTAGCTGACACTCCAAAGCAGGATGTTCTGCATAGTGAAAACAAACACTATGAAAAGTCAAGTTATTATGCAGCCTCACTAGGCATTAGATAGTCATTCTGATTAAGCGACAGCATAATTGGTCTAGTTTTTAAAATATGACAGGAAAATGCCCGTGATGTTTATGCATCTACACATGTGTACACACACACATATAAATATAAAACCAATTTTAAAATTTTACATTGTGTTGAGTGTTTTGTCGGCATGCATGTGTACCATGTGTTTGCCTGGTATCTGTGAAGGTCAGAAGAGGGTGTTGAATCCCCTGAAACTGGAATTATTGATGGTTGTGGGTGTTGAATAGCAAACCTGGGTCTTCGGCAAGAGCAACAAGAATGCCTAACAATCTCTCTCTCCATCATCTTTCCAGACCCTAAAAACAAATTTTAAAAACTGTTCCAGCTGCTGACTTGAATGTCAAAAGCAAAGAATTAAGTAAAATTTGAATAGAATTTCCAACAATTTCTGAAATGGACCCAAACGTCCTTCTACCACTCTGAATGATGAATTGATGTGAATTGACATTTTCAGTATTGGTGATTATATAATCAAAATACCTACCATCCATAAAAATGTTGAAGGTGCTCTTTGTTCTGCAATATCAAATACTCAGCCAAGATTTAATCCTTTAAGCATATATACCTCACTAGCATGTAAATTTGCTTTCTTCTTAAGTAAATAGTGAAGTTAAATATATAACAGACTTGTTTTAAAATATATTTATCTATGACTATTATCAGTAAATGTTTGGTTTGTATAACTATTTTTTATACCTCTATGCCTAGAGTGGCCGAAAAAATTCTCAGGCAACAACCAAAAGCAAGTTCATGGGCTAGAGAGATGGTTCAGCAGGTAAGAGCACTGGCTACTCTTTCAGAGGACCTGGGTTCAATTCCCAGGAACCTACATGGCTGCTTACACCTGTTTGTAACTCCAGTTCCAGGACTTCTGACACCCTCACACAAACATACCTGCAGGCAAAACATCAATGAAGTTAAATAGAAATAAATTGTGTGTGTCTGTGTGTGTGTGTGTGTGTGTGTGTGTGTATGTGTGTAAAGGGTTTAAGAAGGTCTATTCTATAAAACTCTGTGCATGGCCAGGCTGTGATGGCATACACCTTTGATCCCAAGATTGAGGCAGAAGCAGGTGAATCTCTGTGTGTTTGAGGCTAACCTGGTTTACAGAAGGAATTCCAGGACAGCCAGGGCTACACAGAGAAACTCTGTCTCAAAGAGGAAAAAAAAGATGAAAAAATTTGTGCATAGACTGGTAGACTGGAAGTGTCTCAATCGTTTGTGACATCCTCCCCTAGATAGGGCAGATGAACACACACATCTCCCCTTTATAGATGATACTGACCCCTCTCCACTCAAAGATCCAGGGCATCACAGCCTCCATACTGTTCTTCCTCTGCTTAGCATGAGGGGCAATAGTTTCTTAATCACTAAAGAGAAGTAACTGTAAGCCAAGTGGATGGAATAAATTCACTCTTAGCATTCTGCAAACCTCTCACACTGCATGCTGGGACTCAGCCCTTAAACTTTTGATCTTTGACTATAGGTAATAATAGCAGATAATAGAACCAATGTAGATGTTCATCTGTGGATGATAACACACACACACACAAATGATACACAAATGATATTTGGCCTCTTAAAAGAAGGAAAACATCATCTTTAACAATGTGGGTGAGCCAAGTGTACACACTGTTAAGTGAAATAAGCCAGACATGGAAAAGACAAATGCTGGTTATCACCCATATGTTCAATCCAAGAAAAGTGTAACTCATAGAGTGAGCAGTATGGTGGTTTCTAGAGGCTATAAAAGGGGCTGGGAAAATGCTAGTCAAATAGTCCGTAGTTTCAATTAGACAGAATGAATAAGTTCTTTGTTCAACCAAAACATAAAACAGAGAGCAAAATGGAATTGGCAGAGAGTATGTACCTACTTGGATAGTCCACTTCCAGTGATGTACTTCCTCCAGTAAGGCTATGCCACCTCCCTAAACAGTGTCACCACCTGGGGACCAAGTGTTCAAATATCTAAGCTTATGGGGTCTATTTCTCAGTCAAACCACAGTACTGTATTATTTGCTCTAAAATTGCCAAGCAAGCATATTATAAATATTCTTACCATAAAATAACTTGCTGAAAAAGTAAATATTTTAAATTTATTTTTAATAATTTCACACATGTGCATAATGTATGGTAATTACATGTACTCTCAAATATCCCATTCTACTCTCCCAGGAATCCCCAACAAGTCCCCCTGCCCAATTGGCATCCTCTCTTTTTTTTCCCTGGTGGTTAATAACCCACTGAATCCAATTCACACACACACACAGTGATAATACTGTATATTTAATAAAATCAGCCTGTATATCAGAGGACAGAATCACCCACAGTCAAACCATGAAAGTCAGAGAGTGGTGACCCATATCTTTAATCCCATCACTCAGGAGACAGAGATCTTTCTGGATTTCTGTAAACTCAAGGCCTAACAGCCAAGCAGTAGTAGCTCACACCTTTATTCCTAATTCTAGGATTATGATACAGCGTTGAACCAGAAAGTAAAACAGATGGGTAGAGAAGATATATAGGGCAGAAGAAGGCAGAAATTCATTTATTCTGTAGAAGCGACCTATCGGGCTTAGTGAGAATTGACTGTGGTCTGTTTCCTCTTTCTGATATTCCAGGTTTCCCTCAATAGCTGGCTCTGGGTTTTCATTATATGCTAATTAGAGTTTGTGCAATACACACATTAAAATAACCCATTAACCTCACTTTTAGGTAATTATTACAAGCATCCTTTCCTATGTATGTGTATATACATATGGCTACTCAAGATGGCTGACATGGTGCCCTGACACCAACTGCTTTATACAACAAAAGATCTCCAACACCTCTCTAGCAAAGCCCCTCAGCATTCCAACAGGTGTAGGCTTAGTCGTTATTTCTAACAACTACATATTCTGTAAAATAAGGTGTTTAGATAATTCCCATTGATGGAGCTGAGGGTGTGATGTAATTGGTAGAATATTCACCTAGCATGAACAGGGCCTTGGGTGTGATCCTCACATTAAAGCTGGGCACAGCAGTACGTGCCTATACTCTCCACAATTGCCAGATAGAGTTGGGGGATCAGGAGTTCCCTCACAGAAACAAGCAATGCCCTATCCGTGGGTGGCAGACACTGCAAACAATACATTGGTGAAACTCCTCATACATAGCACATTCATACATGATAACATGTCTAACATCTAAATATTGAGTTTCTCATTCATTGGCCTGCCAGATGGTACTAATATCATTTAATGGTGTGCGAGCATAAAGAACTGATTTAAGCCATTATCAGTGCATTTAAGATCTCAGCTTCTTCCAAGGGGGTGTTTCTCATGATCTGCAGTGTCCTGGCTAGGATTGGCACTGGATGGTACTTTTTCCAACCCTGCAAAATCATGGCTGGCATGGATAAATGAATGAAAACCAGTTGTCTCTGTGTTCTCTTTTTATCTTACAAATGATGTTTGACAGCTCATCCAGTTACCTGAACTTTCAACCAGGAAGAGTACTAAACAGACTGCCAAACCCTAAAGTACAATAGGGGATTGCCAGCTCCCCATATTCCTGCTCCATCTGCACACACCTATGTCCCTACATTCTACACTCATGGCATCAGTCATTTTATCTTTGTTTTACACCTTAGTCCCCACGGTTCAGAATGTGACCCTCATCGGTTCCACATCACTTTCACAAGGACACCAGGCCGTGTGCTGGCAGTCTGTTCCCACTGAGTGTGCAGATTCTGGAATCCTGTTATAATAGGCTTTCCTCTGCAGCCTGGGTGAAGTGAAACAGTCAAGCCTGTGCTGACCTGATCCTTGCCAAGGGATAGCTGGCCTTAGCTCAGAAGCAATAAAATGTAAGGTCTGTACTCATTTGGTGGCAAGGTGTCAGCTGCACAGATTCCTCAGCCGGGAGTAGCTGGGGGCTGGGCTGCAGGGGGTGGGGCTGGGTGTGCCTCACTGGGCATTAGTATTTGCACTGACTTTGGCCTTCACAGGAACAGCCCTTAAGATTCAAGTCCATGCTCATGTGGGCTCCAGGTGAGGTTAACCCTGAAATCATATGCACATAAGCAACACTGAATGGACTCGGTAGGTTGTATTTATATATTTATGCGTATATATGAATACACACACATGTATATATATACATATGTATATATGTATGAGGCCATAAATTTGAGAGGGAGTAAGGGGATACCAGAGAGTTTGGAGGGAAGGAAAGAGAAAAGTAGAATTATATTTTAATTTAAATTAATAAAATTACAACAATAATAAGTAATAACATAAGACAACATTTCTGCATAATGCACAATGACACACATTCCTTTCATGTTAGTCTTTTTGTTTCAGTTATTTATTTGCTAGGTTTTTGTTACTACTGTTATTGTTATTTTGAAGCAGGATCTTATTTCATAGCCCAGGCTGGCCTAGGACTCACTAGGCAGCCCAGGCTTGCCTCAAACTCACAGCAATCCTTCTACTTCAACCTCTCTGTGATGATACATTATATTTTTAATAAAACCAGTCTGGAATATCAGAGAACAGATCCACCACAGTCAATCCAGGAGGATCAGAGAGTGGTAACTCACACCTTTAATCCCAGCACAGGAAAGACTGGGAATGGTGACCTATGCCTTTAATCCCATAACTCCAGAGATAGAGATCTTTCTGTGTTTCTGTGAGTTCAAGGCCTAACAACCAAACAGTAGTAGCTCTCACCTTTAATCTTAACCTGGATGTGAAACAACTGGGTGAAGAAGATATTTAAGACAGGTGTAGGAAGACAGACATTTATCCTGTAGGAGTGACAAGGATTGAGGCTGAGGAAGCTGGAAGATAGCTTGGCTAGGTGAGATTTGACTGTGGTCTATTTCCTCTCTCTGATATTCCAGCTTTTCTCTGATATCTGGCTGAGTTTCATTTAGTAACAACCAGAATTTGTGCTACAGCTCTCAAGTGCTGAAATCAAAGCATCAACGACCCCTTCCAGCTCTCCTCCTCCTCCTCCTCCTCCTTTTGTGTGTATTGGAGGGTCACTGTGGTATATGAACACGTGGTTATGGGGTGTGTGGATCTGCCTGTGGATAGGCTTGGCCATGTGCATGCTCAGGGAGGCCAGAGAAAGACATCATGTATCCTCTATCCTTTCATTCTCTGCCTTGATCCTTTGAGACAGGATCCCTCAGTGGACCCAAAACTAGGGTGACAGCCGGCAAGCCTCAGTAGTTCTTTGTCTCTACCTCACACGGTGCTGGCATTACAGGCCATCACAACCACAACCAGCTTGGTGTGTGCACACTGAATCTGATTACACTTCCTTATATGTGGGCAGGAAGCACCTTTACGCTCATAGCCCTCTCTCTGGTCCATCATTTTTACTCTTTTTAAAATATTAATGGGAAGGCTAAGACTATACTGCTTATGAAGGCCACAAAATGAGTAAGAAGGGCATGCCTGCCTGTTCTTAATACTTTTAACTTTTTCCCCCTTTAACTGTCCTGTTTTCTTCACAGTGCTGCTCTGAAGGATCTGCTAGAGACCCAGGGTGACCTACATAGGTGGAAGACTTCCGGGAATGTGGGGTGACCATCCAAGCCAGAACTTCCTAGATCCTCACAAGGTGGTCTGTAACCCCAAGAGATCCCTGCACCCTCTCTCTCTGAATGAGAAACTCACCCCACCCAAGTGATTCCTGCAGTGAGCGGCCTCTGGTTTCCTCATTCTCCATTTAGCCATGCAGCTAATGACAGTGACTTATGAATAGAGTTAAGCTGCCTTCTCGAAAGAGAACACCCTGTTTTCAGCAGATGTAGAGGGACAGTGACATTTTGAACCTGGATGCACCACTTACAATTCTCCTCTGGACAGTGGAGTGCTCACTACTGAGAAGCTGCCATGATATAATCATGCCAAAATGGAATGAAGAGTCTCCAACAATGGAGAAAGCCACAGTGCAGTTTGAGGGAGGACAGAAGAATGTATTTTCCTGGGTAGAGAATGTACACATTCCCAAACAGCCAGTTCCAAAGGTCTAGGTCTTTGAGGCTGCAGGCAAAGTAGGAGTTCCTGGGGGTGGAAGTCTCTTTATGCATAGATGCAGCCCAAGTGCCCAGAACAGTGTTCTAGGCTGGTAGGTGCCAAATCAGTATACGCTGAATGAACACAGCAAGATTTTACCTGTATTTAAGACAAAATATGTGGTAGTACTCAGGAAGGAAGTAGAATGATTAATGGCATGGGGTTTCATAATTCTTTCATAATTAATCCACCGTAGAATAATAATATATGAATAAAGGCAGATCACTCATCACACTAGCCGTGTATAAACTAAAAAAAAAAAAAAAAAAAAAGGAAAAGAAAGCCCAGGTCATCTTACAGCATCACAGCATCACAGCATCACAGACAACAGTAGCATCAACATCCATACAGCATCTTCTAAACACTCCCACATAAGCACACCTATGCTGAATATTTTTGATGAGAATGAGAGAAAAACGTCACAAAAAGGAGACTCCTGGATTTTCAAATGTCCTAAAGCATCACAGAAGATGCCAGGCCTGAAATGAAGATCCTGTTCCATGCATCCAAGCTCCATAGGGCCTTTTCTCATACCTACACTTTCTGTGTTATCAGCTTGGTCTTTTCTAAGCTTATGCTCCCAACACAAGCCAGACATTCTCCCTACATGTCCTCACATCTCTCTGATGGCTTCCAGAGGCCTCCTCACTGCGGCTCAAATCCTTCCCAGTAAGGTTCTGAGTTGCATTCTTTGCTCTGTCTAAGCAGCTAATAACTTGAATATAATTGATACTCAGTAAGTAATTGACCAAAAATTAAATGAATTGGTGATTCTATCACCTATGCTGTCAACTTAGACATCTTCCACTTCTTAATTAACCAATTATTACTTTATTTAAGATGAGTCTCAGGCAGGACCGTCCCTCTGCATCCTGGTTACCAGCACCTCAGTTCAGCCCTCATTATTTGCACTGTTAACAGTGAATCCTGAACCCTGGTTTCCTTGTCCCCAAACTTCATTTATCCAAAGCCATTGTCCCTACCACAGCTGGTCAACACAGTAACCCTTAATTACATCCTTTGCGTCTTCTTACTTTTAAGAATTATAATTGGGCCAGGCAGTGGTGGTTCACATCTTTAATTCCAGCACTTGAGAGGCAACAATAGGCAGATCTCTGGGAGTTTGAGGCCAGCCTGGTCTACAGAGTGAGTTTCAGCATAGCCAGGGGCTTCTCAGAGAAACCATGTCTCAAAACACAACAAAATAAAACAAAAATATTTATAATTAATAGTGGTTCTAGGGAATGAACCCAGGACTAAACATACACTATACCACTGTTTTTACTTACATTTTCAAATAAGGAAGCTTTATATAATTTGAGTTATTTTTCTTTTTTTTTTTTAAACTTTATTTATTTATTTATTTATTTATTTATTTATTTATTTGCCTTGGTGTTTGCCTGGAACTGGAACTACAGACAGTTGTTAGCTGCCATGTGGGTGCTGGGAATCGAACCCGGGTCCTCTGGAAGAGCAGACGGTGCTCTTAACCGCTGAGCCATCTCTCCAGCCCCTTGAGTTATTTTTCTAATGTTTTCAAAAATTAGAGAAGCCAGATCCTGTGTCCCCACCTGTTGTACAAATTCTGATTGTAATAAAAGAGATTCAGAGCCAGATATTGGGGAAAGGCTGAAATATCAGAGAGAGGAAACACCACAGTCAAATCTCACCTAGCTATCTTCCAGCTTCCTCAGTCTCACTCCTGGTTGCTTCTAATTGCTGCTGTTTTCCTAAGCCTGCCTTAAATACCCTTCTTGCCCAGCTGTATCCAATCCAGGTTAGGATTAAAGGTAGGAGCTACTCTGTTTGGTAGCCAGCCTTGAACTCATAGAAACAGAGGAAGTTCTGTCTCTGAAGTTATGGGATTAGAGGTATAGGCACCACTCCCGAATTTTCCTGTGCTGGGATTAAAGGTACACGCCATGGAAGCCCAGCTGTTTGGCCGTGTACTCAAAGATCCAGAACTCCCGGAGCTACCTCTACCTAAGTTTGACGGTGGGTTGATCTCTTGATATTCCAGATTTTATTAATATGTAATATATCACCACACACACATAGTATAATAAGTGTATCTTATCACATCAAGACCCCTCAACAAAGAAACTTCAACTGTAGTAGGATATCATTGCAGAAAGCCACAAGGACCAGTTAAAACGTTGAGAACAACTGGTACAACTTCTGCACCTAAGGCCAAGAAATATCACCCAAGAGGGAAGACAGATAACCAGGAAGTAAGATTTGCCTTCTAGCTGTGTCATAAAAGCTTCACCCATATGCCTCAATAGCGAGGCTGCCTAAACAACACAGGAACCAATCCCAACATCAGCTTAGCATCCCAGTGTAGATGGGGGAAACTCATAGGGCTTGACCTCTGCATGAAGACCAAGAAATTAGCAATCTGAGAGAGGGAGAATTAGTCTCTCCAGACAAAAAGCCCCGATTGATTATCCAATACCAAGTGGGCAGCACCGGAAACATTACACAGGCAAAGCTCAACAGACTCAGCACCTTGTATTGTGTGTGTGTGTGTGTGTGTGTGTGTGTGTGTGTGTGTGTGACAACAATGACTAAAGTAGAGGAAATAGTGAATTTGGGTTGAAGGAAAGCAAACATGGGTGGGGAGAAAGAAGGGAAATAACATAATTATACCTATTAAGTTGTTTAAATTAAAGAGACCAGCAGATAAGAGGTTTCATTGTCACAGAGCAGTTAGTCATCCAGGAGGCAGGGAGCTTGCCACCTTTGGTAAGGAGAGACCCTCTTTCCCATCTAACATACATGTTTCAAGAGCCTGGTACCCTGTGGACGTTGACTGGTTTCTACGGTATTGTCACTCGGTATCTGTATGAAACACAAATCTGATCTAATCAAACCATGTAGCTACTGTCTAGTTATGCTTAGGAAATAAAACCATGGAAACCATATCATACTCTGGTCCATGTACCTGTTACCCCTTCACCTTCCTGCTTCCTTTCATTCACGTTCTGCCATGAATGAAGCAGATATCTTCCTGTCTCAGAGGCTTTGCTCAGGTTCGATGTGGTGGGCTAGAGAATGAGCTGGAGTCATGTCACTTAGGCACAGATCTTTTCTAAGCTTCCATTTCCGCATCTATAAACTGAGGATAATACTAGTTGACACCTTACATGTTATTATAGGGAGGAGCAGATAAATAATATTTGTAAATTTTAAGACAGGGCTGTGGAGCCAGGACTTAACCATGACACAGTGAGTATTGCTGTCCCTGGCATCTCTCAGGAAGCAATGTTGTTCAAAAGTCACCTTCTCTGTGGAGGCTTCGCCCTCTCCCCACCCTACCATAGCTGGATGAATCATCTTCCATTGAACCAGGATGCTATACCCAAGCCCACTACATCTTCTCACCTTCTTCTACCACAAGCCTCCCAAGGGCAGAGTCAGGAATCTTTGAACACTCAGTAGGTTTTTGGCATTTCCTGGATGGGTTGGGCTGAGCATCAAAACAGAAGTAATGAGGAGGTCCAGTGACTTGTCCCCCAGTCTACTTAATTAATACTGTCATGTGGTACCATTTGCTCTCCGAGTGCAGAATCAATATGAGATGATTAAAAAGACAACGGATGCCGAGATAGTTTAATCTCAGAACTCAGAAGGCAGAGGCAGAAGGATCTCTGCAAATTCAAGGCCAGCCTGGTCTACATAGTGAGTTCCAGGACAGTCAGAGCTACATAGTGAAACCCTGTCATGAAAAACCAAAACAAAGAAGCAAAGATTAAGGTCAGATGTGGTGGTCCATGCCTTTAGTTCAACACTTGAGAGACAGAAGCAGGTAGATCCCAGAGTTTGAGGTCAATCTGGTCTACATAGCAAATTCTAGACCAGCCAAGGAGATATATATAGTAAGTCCCTGGCTCCAAACAAGGCAAATAAAACAAAATGGCAAAGAATGAGTATAAGAGGGTAGTGTCAAGGGTTGCTGCTCTCAACCCCAATATGTGAATAATGACTCTTGCCAACTCACTGGAACCTAGCTGAGGGTAACAGAGAAGGAAGTGTGTGTGTGTATGTGTGTGTGTGCTTATATATGCAAACACTCATGTGTGTGCAATATGTATTTGGGTACATATAGAAGTCAGGGGTCAATATTGGATATCTTTATCTTTCCTATCATATTTCTGAGACATTCTTTGAATGAGTCTGAAACTCATAGATTCTGATAGGGTGGCTGGCCAAAGAGCTCCAGCAAACCTGTTGTCTTTGCTCCATCCTTACCCAGTGCTGAGACTATTAGTATGCTTGGCTTTCCACATGGGAACTAGGGATCCAAAGTCAATACTTCTACAGAAAGCTCCTCACCAACTGAGCAATCTCCCCAGTCAGAAGAAACTATTTTGTGACCTCCAAAGCCTTTGTTCCAGTGCCTGGCACAGCCTTTGACCCTTCCTTCATTATCAGAATTGGAGGGTATAAAACTGCATTTCTTAAATGACCTGGATTACTAACACAGCTATAAAGCATGGGTGTGGGTGGAAAAGAAGAAGATTTGGGACTTTCTTAAGCAAGCACAAATGCTGGACTAGATTTGAATCCCAGACTCGTCACTATGACAAGTATCTATCACAGATCATGGAAATGCCATCACAGGGGTAAGAACCTGGAACTCTACCTGCTACAGAGCCCTTCTATAACTGTTTATAGCATCCATTAATCATAACCAACAGGCATTATCCCCAAGATGAAAATCCCAACCTGAACTCAAATCTCCTGGTTTGGAATGGAGCGTAACTAGGTGTTGAGATCCCTCTATCCAAGTCAACAGCCTTGCAGCCCTGACACTTGCACCGTAGGATCTCTGCAGTCACTTGCTCTCCTGCCTCTCTACTGCAGACCCCATCCTGATTCTGCATTTGGTTTTATTTTTAAGGTAGGGTATCTCACTAGGTAGCATAGGCTGGCCTGTAATTTGCTATGTAGCTCATGCTGGACTCAAATTCACAGTCGTCCAGCCTCCTCTTCCCAAGTGGTAGGATTGCAGGCCAGTGCCCAACCCTATCCTGATCATAAATGGCCTTAACAACCTTGTTATTCCCAACTTCCAGCGATCCATCATCTCTTTATGACTTATTACCCAGCCATATAGGAAACACTCTCGTGCCAACCCTGAGACTCCAAGCTTTCAGAGTCTTACTCTGAAGCTGTACCATTGGCCATGATTTGGTATGCAACGCTCAGCTGAGAAATCAGCTTCCACAGGAAAATACCCTCTGCTTTGAGGGTCCATTGCCTCCTGATGGATGCTCCCAAAGCCCCTGAGCACACGTGCCTTTATGTTTATTGCAGAGAAAGGCCAGCATGTCCTCTTCTATCTCCTCTTTTCCATTAGATGGTAAGCTCCTGGAACACAGCAATGGTTTCTTTGTCTAGTTTTCTGTTTTTTGTTTTTGTCTCCAAATACTCATTAATCACCAACAGTGCTTAAGTATGGCTGATGTTTTCACAGTTTGAAATATGTTTATAGAAATAATATGGGATGATGAAAAATGTCTTGTTGTAATAATACTACTGTCCTGTCAATACGTTGATCTCCATACTCCGCTTCTCCTGACTCACCCATCTCCATACTTTAGGATCCCACTTAAATGGACATAAGCAAGTCAATATTTAAGTATCCATGTATATTGATACCACTGTGATGCCACACACAGACACTGATGTGAAGCAATGCTTGAGTTGGTATTGTGACCCACTGCTTTCTAGCTGTGAGGGCCAGGCATGCTATGTAACTTCTTTACAAAACAAATATGAAACCATGAATCATAAAGTGTTTGTGAGAGGGAAAAATGAGATGATACACATAAGACACATTGCCTGGAGTATAATAAGTGTTTAATAAGCATTGTGACTATATTATGAGTTAAGAAGTTAGTTAAATGCCTTGATGATCAATAAATCAGCAAGTATTTGAATGCTTGTTTGTTCCACTGGTAGGAAGAGAAGAAGCCTGATATATTCTTGATATCGAATCTACATTATATACAGAAGCCAAGCAGAAGGCAGCAGAAATGCATGGCCCCATGCTGAATGGAAGACCAAAGTACAGTAATGCGTAACCAGACCGGACAGAGACACCCACCCAAGCTTAGGAACTAAATATGTCAGCCTCAGGAGGACCTGTCTCGCCATCACCCACCATGTTCTCCTTCATCACACTCCGTGAACTCTTAACTGCCTCTGACCACTCATTGCTCTCCACTCTGGGCTTCATTTCCCACACACTGGCCCTCCTGACTCACTACAGACCTTAGCCGGGCCAGTCCTCACATAAGATGCCTCACAGTTTAGCAGTGAGGTTATCAGATTTTACAGAGCCACTGAGCACTGACTGTCAACAAATGATGGAGAGATATTGTGGGAGGAGGGCAGAAGGCCCAGTGCCGCCCCCAGGCTCATCCTAAAGGACACCACCTCAGGGTGGATTCTGAAAAGAAGATTCCTGCACGACCTTTGACTGACATGTTGTTCAGACCTCCTCTGTGGTCAGTCTTACCTACCGTCTCCCTGACTCTCCTAGATGCCCACCCCCAGCTCCAGAAGTCACCTCCAAGTTCCTCCAAGTGTAATTTGCTGTCCTGTGCTCCAGTGTGCATCACCTAACCTTTCTGTGTCCCTCACTTACTCACTTGCCTCAGGCTGAGAGTTCTATGATGACGTCCCTTCCACCCAGGACAGGATTTCATAACAACTAGGTAACCACCGCTTTATTTCACATAGTTATATGGTGATGGTAATAATGGG
>PVIH01007394.1:82526-100893 GCA_004025045.1 Sigmodon hispidus
AAAAAAAAAAAAAAAAAAAAAAAAAAAAACCCAAAACAAAAAACTTTATAAATTTCTTCAGGAAATGTTATTACAGTAACACAAAGCTGGCTGATAACGTGTTCAAATATAATACAAATATCTTATAGTTTTTAAAAACTCATGTGTGTGTGTGTTCAAGCATGCACACACATGTGCACACACACTTCTGTGTCAGACTCTTGTGTACTGTTGTTGTACAAGTGGAGATCAAGGACAACCTTAGGTACCAGTCTCATCCTCCACCCTGACTGAGACAGGGTCTTTCCTGCAGCGGTTGCATCTGGAAGGCTGGCTGGCTATAAGCTCACAGGGCTTCTGTTTTCCCCCATAAGAGCCCAGGGATTACAGGCATCTGTGCAACCAAGCCTGGCTTTACATGGATTCTGGGAATTCAAACTCAGGTCCTCCTGCTTTTTCAGCAAGCACTTTACCCACTAAGCCTCCCATTTATCTTTTAAATCTTGACAACATTTTGGAAGATTCCTACTTCATACAAGTTATCTTAAAAAGCCACTTACCCGACAGAATAGCAAACTTGGCAAAATCTAGGACCAGGGCTATAAATTGAGGGTGCTAATCTTTTCATCATTGAAAACTGATCTCTAATTTGGTGGATTTTAATACTCCCAGTGGGCAATAGAGCAGAACACTTCATGAAAAAAAATTGATTTCTCTTTTATTCCTTATCTGTGGCCTTCACATGCCTTCTGAAGCCATTTTTCCCCTCTCCTACCCTTATGGGCAAATGGGTCACATGCACCACCTGCACTGCACACAGGCTACACCAAGAGGGGGGTCTGGGGTTTCATCTCGCCTATTGTGTGTATATGTGTGCATGCCTATGCGTGTACAAGTATGGCTAGGCAGCCCTGCTGGATTCACCTCCTTCCTGGCATAAACTGGCTTCTGGGAGATATTCAGGGTTGAAATTTTGCTAAAAGGATCACAAGAATTCACCCAAGAATTTTTACCCTACCCAGTCAGAGGATTAGCTCCCTCTGCGACCACCTAAATCTGTGGCTAGGCAATGAAATCATCTCATCTTTTCTTCTGCTTTGGGGGGTTACTATTTTTAACTGTATTGAATGGTCAGGAAGAACTTGTGGGGAAGGCAGCCTGGGTAGCAAAGACCCATTTCCTGGTTCAGGAGCCCACAGCCCTAGGATGATTTCCTGTTTGCCAAAGCAGAGCTGTGTTTGTGTGTTGGGAGAAGCTGCTATTCCTTTATAGTTCTAAGGTTTTGTAACACTATTAAGAAAGGAATAAAGAAATCAAGTCTGCTAGACTCAGCCCTCCAAGCAATTATTTTTTTTTGCTGGGTTGGGAGGAGAATGGTGAGCAAGACAAAGCTAAGGAGAAGGAAATGGAGAGGTCTGCCTTGGTGTAACAGGATGTAGTTAAAATTCTCTCTGTTATCCATCCCGGGGCTGGCCTCTCCAAGAGTGTAGGAGGCCACTGCAACTTCATACATATTTATAGTGTCAGGCAGATTTGTAGAGCACAACTCTGAAAATGTTTTTCAAATGAAGCTAAATGAAATGCATTCATGGTCCATCAGAGAGTCTCAATTTGTTTTTAATTTATTGCGACAAATTGTGGTGTAGAGACATGGTGTTGGCTGAAGCATCGTGGATAATCACAGGGTTCAAAAACGGATGTGAATCTGGGCAAGAGCCAGTTAACCAAGACCAGAGTGGGACATCCTGGAAGAAGGCCAGTGACCACCCCAGCAAGCAAGAGTCTTCCTTCCCAGAGCTTGGTAATCCAGGGAGCAGGATGTTGTTCTTCAGCCTACAGTGATTTCCAACTTTTGGAATGTAGTGGCTTTCTTGGGACTCTTTCAGCTTTTGATGGCCCTATCGCTGAACAGCCTACTGTCTCACAAGGTCTGTGGGGACTGAGGTTAGCAAGGTCAAGATTTTGAAATCAGAATACAGAGGTCACAACTCAGACCTCAGAGGTTCTGTTTGCACTCATCTTACAGACATATTGCAGGAACGTCTGTGTCTAAGACATAGCTATACTTGCTATTTCTAAATATAGTCTAGGCCTAACAGAACTTCATTGGCCCATGTGGATATCTGTGGGACACAACTGTCTTCTCTGGGCTGTGGTTTCTGAATGACAAAATCAAGGATGGAAAGAAAAACCCTTCACACTCAAGCAACAAAAGCTCATTAAATGTCACTCCTCCAGTCCTATATTATTGTTTCTCCTTCCTTCCTTTCTTCCTTCTTTCTTCCTTTCTTTTTTTCTTTTTGAGTCAGGGTCTCACTATGTAGCCTTTCAGGTTCCGAATTCACTCTGTAGACCAGGCTGGCTTCAAACTCACAGAGATCCCCTTGACTCTGCCACGATTAAAGTCATGTGCTACCACACCTGACTCCACAGTTAGGTCTAGACTGAGCTCAGTTAATTATGCTTTTCCCCTGCCACCTGTCGGGGGTCTTTTTCCCCATCCCTGCAAAAGTATCATCAACTGCTCAGCTTTTCGGGTTCCAAGGCTGAGCTCTGGGTGATGTCTTGATTCTTTGTGGTTGTTTGGTTTGGTTTTGATTACCATCTGTGCTAACTCAGGACCCCATGCAGTTGCTGAGAAAACCAGCTTCTAGGACCATTTCAGATCTGATTCTGAATCTGTACATGGCCCGTTACTGTCTGTCCCATCACATGGTCTTCTTCAGTTTCATCACACCTGCTATAGCACTGCATGGCCTGCGACTAGGATTGTACTCTGTCTGTGTGCAAACATATAGAAGCCAGAAGACACTTTCACTGTTGTTTCAGAAGTACCATACTCCTGGGCCTTTGTTTTTGTTTGTTTATTTTAGACAAGGCCTCTTAGTGGCTTAGAGCTAAAGAGGAAATGCTGGCTACTCAGCAAGCCTTGGAGATCCTGTCTTTCCTTTCCGGAAACTGGGATCACAATTGTGCATCAGCTGCTGACCTGTTTGCATATGTTCTGGGGATCAAGCATGGATCCTTGTGCATCCAAAGCCATCACTTCATCAACTGAACTGTCTCCCCAGCCTTCAGACCCCTTCCTTATCTAGTCCTTCACTCATCAGAAGACTGATGCCCCCTTGTCTTAGGACAGGATTTCCCTGTGGATTCCCTCGTCTCTGATCCAGGTTTTTCCACCTGGTCGGGGCTGAAGTCCAGGCTGATGCATGGAGCCCATTGATTGGTCACAGGCCAAAGCTGAAGGCAGCTAAACACTCAGCTTGTTCCATGATGAGTTCTTCAAATAGTGTGACCTCTCCTGGTTTTTATGTCCTGCTCTGCAAATCGGAGGAAAGGTGACTTGGCCATGAAAGCTCATAATGAGAGACTCTACACAGGTACCATTTTATCTTCATAAACATGGCAGTATCTGCAGAGTCAGCTGACAAGACAATTAATCTATTATGACAAAGATGACAAGATGTCTGCTCATATTTCCTGAGCGAGCATTGCATATGAGTGAGGAATGGGACAAGCTGGCCTCCATCCTGAAACCACCTTTATCCTGCATAAGAAATGGGAGGCAAGAGGGGCTGAGAAGAGGGTGTCTTCAACTTCTTTGTACAAGAAGGTGCTTCTGTTTAACCTTGTTTTGAGGGATCAGAATGTAAGGCCTTCCTTCTTGTCTTACTGGATCCTACAATGTTCCTGATGCCCTGGGAAAATTTCCTGGGCTTCCTCCTGAACTCCCTGTCTCAAGATAGACTTCAGACTTGTCCTGGTGACTTGACGTCTTGGGGCTTCTGCATACTGCATTAATTTCCTCCAGACTGTCTACAGAGTGCTTGTCTGTCTGTCTGTCTGTCTGTCTGTCTGTCTGTCTGTCTATAGAATGCCAGGGGCATGGCAAGACATCATTTGCCTTGCTTTCAAGAAGCAGCAGAATGAGGTACAAATATACAATCAAGAACATTTCTAGCCATAAGCAACATGTGTGTTGTTCTTCTGATGGTACAGATTGATAGCTCTTCAAGATGTCAGGAGTAGAGGATTTACACAAGAAACACTGGGGGAAAAATAGGGTTGTTTTTTTTTTTTTTTTTTTTACCAAAAATACTTGTCAAAATAAAATTCTATACTCTCGGTCATCTGAGCAAAGGATGACCAGGCCCCCATTACTGCTGTGTCTCACTCCAACTCTTCTAGCTCATCAGGTTCTCACCACCGCTGTGTCTCACTTTGACTCCCCCATTTCTTGTTCTCCTTACTTAGAGACTACCTAGTCAAGGTTCTGCCTCTCTAGCAGCAGGGTCATGAACCAGGAAAGGAATCTGTTCAGTCAGGTTGTGGTACAGGGTTAAGTCAATCCACCAGATTAGAAGGTAGCGTTCACGTATCAATGACCATAGTCAGTCTCTGGGAAATGTCTCTTTACAAGCCAAATGCTTCCTTTAGTAGGGATGGGTGACATCTGCATCTCTGCTTGTGTCTCCTTCTTCTCAATTCATTACACTGCCTCTAAGTCAGATGTATATTGTTGTTTTTCTTAATAAAAATGAATTAAAATAGAGTGCCTGGGCATTTCAGAAGTTCTTGATGTCATAGCTGAATCAGAGCTGGGAATGCTTGGAGTCAGGCTGACTGGGTTTAATTTGATTGATTGTTTCGGGGTTTTGGGCAAGGGACTCAGCCTGAGTCATTTTCTCATCTGAAGTTGGGGATGACACTACCCAGATGGATAGGTAGTTGGTGACCACAAATGTAATGCATGTACGTTACTTGACACACACATACCCAAGCAGTGGTAGACTTTGTTTGATGTATTAACATTTGAGATAAGGCATCTTAGCATTCAAGAGATCACCCAGTAGGTTGAACAGCTTCTTCCTCAGGCAACACTTCTCCATTCCATTCGTCAAAGACTTAGAAATACCAAGAGCAGAGGCAGAGAGATAAATATGACAGACAATTAAAGAGAAAGGCAGAGAACAGGAAGGAGTATTATGAATGAAATCACACTCTTGGACTCCAAAGACAAGGGCTGAGTTTTCTAAGCTTTAGTCATTTTGGGGGGTTACAAGCTGGAGAGCACATGGTTGCAATCCCCTCTCAGGTAGGCACTATCGCTGCCTGGACAGCCCTGCTCACCCCAGGAAAATGGGTCAACCAAAACATCCTCTCTTCTGCCTCAGAGCTGGGGGTGGAGCAGGGCAGAAACAGAAGATATAAGACTGTCATGAGTTGACACTCTTATCTAAATGTGGCTTTTAAGATCTAACAGTGCAGTGTGTGGAGTTCAAGTGGGCTGTTGGAAGCATCCGATCTTGTGGAATCTCCAAATAATAATGCCTACAGCCAACTTCAACAAAAGACACCTTTGTCATGATAAACAACACATGGAATCTATTCACTTCTGAGAAATGAATACACCAAGCTCGTGGCTAAAAAGCAGGATGAACATATGCTTTTTAAAGGATTATCTGTAGAACTAAACTCAACTTTGTTTCCTGCGCCTTGATTCAATTCAAAATGAGTTTAAGAATAATAAAAATTTTAATGTATACTTCATGTAAGCCAGGACAGAATCAATCCTATAAAACTGAGAAGTGGGCACTGGTTAGAACAGTGTGTGCAGAACCAAGCTTAAGTAGTTAGCAGTTTCAGGATTCAGCCACATTAAGAACAAAAGGGCATGAAGAATTTCTTTCTAGTCACTGAAATGAGGATGGTGACACTGGAGACAATATTCTACTTCCTGAATCTCAGAGCAATGACATTTGTCTCCCTGAGGCTGGACAGATACTGGTCCTGAACTCAATCCTTCCAAAGATCTCAATGCTGTCTAACTGGAAAATCTACTTTCTGTGGCTGAGGCCCTTGAGAAAGGTGTTGGGCTGGATAGTAAAAGAGAAAACAGCTAACTTTTTCAGGAAAGCAACTGTTTTTTTTCTCTCTCTCTCTTAGATTTATTTATTTTTATTTTATGTGTGGGTGTTTTGCCTGCATGTATGTCTGTTACCACCTGCATGTCTGGTGGTCATAAAAGCCAGAAGACATCATATTCCCCTGAAACTGGAGTTACTGATCACATGGGTGCTGGGAATTGATCCTCTGGAAGAACAAAAAGTGTTCTTAACCACTGAGCCAATTCTCCAGCATCAACAAATTATATTAATTAGAAATTATGCCAGCTGGTGCAATAAATATATAGACATTATTACATATATATTTTTAATTATGTAGATGACCACAACTTAAATGTATTTGTTTGGTTTGAATATATTCTTTAAGCCCTGGGGATTGTTAAAGGAAAATAAAAATGTCACATCAATGCAATGCATTAATTGTGTTGACTGAGATGGCATACACCTTTAATCCTAGTACTTTAGAGGTGGAGATGGGCGGCTCTCTGTGAGTTTGAGGGCAGCTTGGTCTTCACAGTGAAGTCCAGGTCAGCCAGGGCTGTATATGGGTTAGAGACTGTGGGACAGCTCATGACATAAAGGGACTTGTGCTGCAAGCCTGATGGCCTAGGGCCAAAGCCCAGATCCTGTGGTGGAAAGAACAAACTCCCAAAGCTGTACTCTAACTTCCATAAGCACATGCATGCACAAACACACACAAACATACACACACAGAGAGAAACACAGAAATGCACACACAAACACACATAGAAAAACACACACAAACACACACAGAGATACACAGAAACACACACACAAACACACATAGAAAACACACAAACACACACAGAGATACACAGAAACACACACACAAACACACATAGAAAACACACAAACACACACACAGAGATACACAGAAACACACACACAAACACACACAGAAAAACACACAAACACACACACAGAAAGACACACAAACATACACACAGAGAGAAACACAGAAATACATATACAAACACATAGAAAAGCACACACAAACATACACACAGAGAGAAGCACAGAAACACACACACAAAAACACTCACAAACATACACACAGAGAAACACACAAACACACACAAAGAGAAACACAGAAATACACACAAACACACACAGAGAAACACACAAACACATACACACAAATATTCAGAAAGAGAGAGAAACACACACGTAACTAAATAAAATAGGGATTTTCAGAGTGTTGGGGAAATAGGGATTGTGAGGATGGTCTCGAAATGGAAGAAGCTGGGCAGATGGTCACATGGATAGAGGAGAACTTAGATCCATTATCCAGCAGAAGGACCTAGCAAAGGAATGCTACCAAGAGCCTGACAACAGCTCAGCTTTGTGACAAACCAAGCTGACTTGGCTGCATGACTTTCCTTTTGTGTGGCTTGCGATTTGCTCATCTGAGAATCGGGGACCTTCAGCCATTGTAAAGGGACAAACCCAGTGATCCCTGAGAGAACGGATGCTAGTTCAGAAACTGAAAAAAGGGAGGACTGTGTGATTCCTGGCTCCTTCTCCTGAATTCTGGGCTCTGTTCCCTTCTCCCAACTATGTCTCTCTTAGGCTGGCTGGCTGCCTCTGCAGCCTGATGCGAGGCTCCTCCCAGAGGCCCAAAGCAGGTCTGCTCAGGTCTAAGAACAGTGAGTTCCTACAGGCACTCTCCAACAGGTCTGTGAGTTCTCCACCTCCATGCATACTTCGTATTTAAGATCCTGGTCTCCAGTCAGCTGTTGCCCCCTTGCTTCAGCCTCCAGCCTAGCCCCTCCGTGAAGAGTTTAGTTCGGGTGCCATTTCTCTTGTTCTTGTCCTTCTTTGCCCTGTGGCTGAGAGAGATTTTTCCATTTCATTTTGCAGACATGTGAGGCATTGGATTCCCCCAGCTCTCCCTCCCTGTTTGTCCACACATCTGGAAGAGCCATGTTCACATCTGGAGACCATTCTCATCTGGAAGAGCTCTTTCAACATTCTTTTCTTTGAAACGCAAGCCATGTAACCTCTTGCTCAAAAGGGCCCCTCGACCTACTGGAATCTTTGCAGAGAGGTTCAGGAAAATGTCCTTATTTCAGCCCTCTGTGGTGGAATTTATGACTCAAACCAAACACAGAATTATGTTTCTGATTTCTTCTTCTTCTCTTCTTCCTCCTCCTCTTCTTCATCCTCCTTCTCCTCCTCTTCCTCTTCTTCCTCCTCCTCCTTTTATAATTACTTTTTTGAGCTTTATGTTTTAAAGGACTGGAAGTTCTGATTTGGGCCACATATATAGAGAAGCTGGAAACTCCAAGCTTCACAATTACATGAGTGAAATCAATTAGTAGGCTGGCGACCTCGAGCACATAGGTCATTTCCTCATCAATAAAATTGATCTTTATAATTCATTCTTTATGATCTTGGAGTAGTATGAGATGAAGTGAGATTACTATCTAAACATAATTGTCTCACGTCATGTAAGATAAGGAAAGATGGGGGAGGGGCTGAGCTAGTCTCTGCGTTGGCATATCCACGACCACTGAGCAGGGGAAGGAGGAAGGTTCTGGAAAACAGAAGACTGCTGACAGCCATGTGCTCAGTCTCACCAAGTCAATAATAGGCTATTTGATCAGTGGATCTCAAAAGTAACATGCTTTCAAATAAACCACCGAGCCGCTGTGACAAAAGGCAGAGTCTCTTCTGGTGATCTGAGAAGGGGGTGGTGTCAGAATTTTCTAACAGGCCCTACTCCCGGAGAGGGAGGTTTATTAAGAGACCTGGGTCGCATTTGAGATACTTGGCACCAGAGAAATAGACTCCACCTAAAAGAGAGAGGGAGAATTCCAACCTGCACTAACTTGTGAGCTTGTAATTCTTCTCCTTCGTCAAGGGCAGTTCTCCAGCAAGGCCAGCAGCAGGACAGTGTCGGGAGGGGGCTGAAACTAAATTAAGATTCCTCAAGTGCATTGGGCCTAACACTGCTCCACCTATATGCTGTCCTGCCTTGAGGCGGGGACCACGTGACCTCCTGGGTGTGAAGGAAAAAGGAACTGCCCTATTTCACCCACTGAAGGCCTACAGGGTTTCTCTTCTGAGGTCAAGTTTATTCCAGGGTGAAGTATGCCTGTCATTGGCCTCCAGCACGTGGCCTGATGCCCCGCCAGACTACACAGGAGAAGATGGTAAGTTCTCTGTCCCTGAGCTATGTTGCCTAGCAACCGTGGGTTGATGGGGAGGGAGGGAAGGAGGAAACAATGGTACTGGAGAGACTGGAGTTCTGAGGGCCCTCTTCACAGGGATGCTAGCTAATAAGTCTCCAAGGAAGGGCGCCAGTGGGTGTGAGCCTGGAAAGCAGGAGACTAGAGGCATAAAAGTATTTATTTTTTCCATTTTATTATTTTTTTAAGTATTAATAGTAAAAGGAGAAAGAAAATCCCTATCTTCTTAGATGAGCTGGCAGAGTAAAAGGAGAAACACGGAAAGAGTACTCATAAACGCCAAGGGAACCGTTAAAGGGTGTGGAGAAAAGCTGCTGAGGATCATGTTAAAAACTAAGACATGTCTTGAAAAGGGGCCCCGAAAAACAGTTTATAGAAAGATCGAGCAAGATGAAGTGAAACAGCCCCAGTAAGCTACTGAGGCTCCTGCATGAGAAGAGGCAGGCTGTCCAAGCTAGCCTACTGACTGCAGTTCACTACTAGCTCTCCCATTAGGATCTCCTGAGACAGGTACCATCCAGCCATCAGGAGATATTATCTGGCTGACTTCGGTCCGGGAGTCGGCTAAAGTGACAGTTTACACTCTCATTGCCACCTAAGGGAGCCTGTGCAGGGAGCCTGTGAAGGCATTGGGGGGGGGGACCTGCTGAGGCCTCCAGCTTCCTGCCACCCCCTCCCCCCACACACACACACATACAAACACCCTCTACAGCTACTATGCATTGCCACAAAGGCAATCTTTCTGAGACACAGATGGAATCATGCTGTCCCAAATGCTCTATGGTTCCCTTGCCAGCAAAGGAAATACCAGACTGACTGTGGTTCAGTGATTTCCACGTCTCTCAACCCTCTCTTTCCTGAATTGTCCTAAGATCAACCACCCTACAATCTAGCCACAAAATCACACTGTTCTTGACCAAGCCACGATTTTCCTCTGTATTTTGCATGTTGATAGTATTACCTATATGACTTATCTCCTATAAAAGTCTTATTTGCCCTTTTAAATCCAAGCCAGGCATGGTGCACACTTCCAGTCTCTGTTCTTGGGGAGCAGAAGCAAAGGGGACTCCGAAACTTTGAGGCCAGCCTGGGCTAGTGATTTTCAGGCCAGCTTGGGCTACAAAGTGGCAACATAGTGAGACGCAGTCTCAAAAAATAAAGAAAAGGAAAATAAAAGAGCTAGAGAGGCAATTCATCAGTTAAGAGTGCTTGATGCTCTTCCTGAGGATCAGGGTTCGGTTCCCAGCACCCAGGTCAGGTGGTTCACAACCACCTGTGACTCCAACCCAAGGGAACCCACAGCCTCCTCTGGTCTCTTCTGGCTCCTACTCCCTGCATAGGAAGAAAGGGAAGGAAAAATAAAGATAAAAACAAAAATTTTAAGTTTTTCAAAGAACTACATACTCATGGCTTTTAGGGGGTTGTTTGTTTCGGTGTAGAGTATGTCAAATCTAAAGCAGCAATTTTGTGTTTTCATTTTTTCCTTCCCTTTCCTGCTAATCCCCCAGTCTTCCCATCCGGCCTCTACCTCTCATGTAGTGGGAGGGCACAGTGTGCATCACTGTGCCCGCCCGGTTCTCTTCATTTTCCAATCTTACATAGCATCTCTTCTAACATGCTCAACACACATGGAAAATATTATCGTTTTCTTTTTCCTAATGGAAATCTTTAGTGACTTTAAAATATATGACCTAAGGACTGAAGTAAGGGCTCATGTTTCCAAATCAGTTAGGTGCATACAGATAGCTAACTTATTACCACCAGGGGATTCCATAGACACTGGGCCAATCAACCAAAACTGAAAAATGTCAAGAAAAGAGCCCCAAAGATAAGCAAAATTCCCTCCCTTTAGCATCAGCCCACGGTTCTTTAGCACCTGACCCATGGTGCCGTGCACAGGCATCTAGGGTTCAAGTGTGAATTGTTAGATCACAGACCCTCTAGCTGTCTTTCTCTCAGTCTCAGAAATCAGTCATGCCCACTCCAGCCTTCCTCTGGCAGTTCTTTCTCTTCCTCACACCTGTGGCTATGAGAGGCTGGTCTCTCTCCTTTGCAGCTGCAAGGTGCAACTGTGGTACAGGCTTGGCATATGTGCTGGGCCAAGCTAAAGCATGTGGCACAGAAAATCTCCACACCCCTTTAAAAGGGCATAGAAATCAGAAATTTTCTTTGTTCAAGAGATTTGGAAGCTCTGTCTCAGGACTCCGACCATGCTATACATGGCGGCTATCTTTCCTGGTGTAGCTCCTCTCTGGACGGAAGGCCAGCTTTCCCCCTTCCTGGTCCTATCTCCCAATGTAGCTCCTTTCTAGGTTTTGAAGGGAAAATCTCCTCTTAAAGACTCTACCTGTGTCATGATGCTCTAGTGATAATTGTTCTCCTACTTCAGGCCACATCATGCCCACCTCCCTCCATGGTCATAAGACTCTCTCTAGGTCCAAAGAAAGCTCCTTCTGAAGTGAAATTCTTGTATCAGCTCATTCCCCCAGCCTGCTGCTCTGACTTGCGTTGCTTTACAACACTAATGCTTCTTCACAGGGTCTTACACAAATGACCTGTCTCAAGACAGACAATAAACACTGTAAAATTTACTATGTAAGACAGGAAGAGGTCTACTTGTCCCCTCAGATATGGGCCCACACAGGAGTCCCAAGACCATAAGACCAACTGACTTCTACAAAAAAATTCCAGGCCCCTTCAGAATCAAGATTCCCCCTCTGAGAACCTTCTCACTGCATTTTTGCAATGAATTTCAGTACATTTACCTGCTCTGGTCTTGGTGATTTTTTGTTACCAAACCTCATCCTCAATTCCTGCCCACTTCATCCTAGTCACTCACTTAGGCAAGTCTGTTGACATTTCATGTGACCTTGTTAACATCTCATGTGACTGAGGACTGGAGAGAGGACTAAGAAATCAGGTGGAGATAAGGTTCCCTGTTTCTAAAGAAAAAGAAATTTTAGCCACAAGGATCCTCCTTCATAATCAAATAGATTGAGTGGACAGGGTAATCTCATCCTTCACAGATAAGGCAGAAATGGTGACTTGAAATGCTGCAGTGAGTCGGGAGACAGCTCAACGGTGAACTCTGAGAGCAGATGAAATTACAAAGAGCATTTCTTTTAAGTGGGGGTAGCATTGGCCCCATTCTTCTTATACATGAAGGCACCAAGCCCACCAGTTTTCTCATTCTTATTCTATGAATTAGCCCTTCCCCAGGTCACCACACAGAGAGACATAGTGACCATCTTCTGGTCTCTTTTTACATCCCTGAGGTGAAGACTTTAATCCTAAACCTTTCAGGACTTCATCCAGACCACAGAATGGTCCTAAATCCTTTCTAGATTGCTTGTCCTCAACTGCTAGCCAGATAGTCATTAAACAAAGCTATCAAGCTTACACAGTGTGCTGAGCCACATACTCTAAGGCTCATCAAAAAAAAAAAAAGAAAAAAAAAACCAATGGAAGTTAAAAAGCTAGGTGTGGTATAGCACATACCTGTTTGCTCAGCATTAGGGAGTTGGAGGCTGAGAGGGTCACAAGTTGAAGGCCTACATGAGAAAAAAAAAAAAAGAAGAAGAAAGAGGAGGAGGAAGAGGAGAAGGAGGTCTAATCTAGGTGTGGCCGCGCATACCTGCAACAGCATTCAAAAGGCTGAAAAAGTATGGTCACCAGTTCAAGACCAGCTTGGGCTACATAACCAATGTCAGGCCAAATAGGAATACATAGCAAGACCTTGCTATCAAAAGTCTAAGAAATAGTGGGGCAGTGGTGGCCCACCACTTTAATCACAGCACTGTGAGTTCAAGGCCAGCCTGGTCTACAGAGCAAGTTCCAGGACAGTCAGGACTACACAGAGACCTTGTGTCAAAAAAATATATATTTTTATATATATCTAAATATATATATAAAATATATATAGAAAAAGGAGGAGGGAAGAAGAGGAGGAGGAAGAGGAGGGAGGTGGGAGGGAATGAGAAAGGAAATAAGTTAACAAGCTATAAGCCCCTGGAAGTCAATGAACAAGTGTTTGTGGGTCACTTCTTGAGGTCACCTTGTCCTGACACTTTTGTGTACATCCCTTTGCCTTCATTGTGACTGCAGAAGTTAAGATCCAGTCTCGATATTTCCAGAGGAGTAAAAGGAGGGTCTCAGAGGATCTAAAACAGGTTGGATATAACACCCGATAGGCAGCAAATCTATGGTATGTTTTTCTTTTTACTTCAAACCAAACTCATGGCTCTTTTGTGACAGCCCTTACAGTCACATTAAAGATAATTTATCTCACCTGGAAATCCAGAGCATTGAACTCTGAAATAGGTCTCTCAGAGGTTTTTCAAGGTGACAGTCTGTATGAGAAAAGCGTCTGTGTTCTCCACCTCTTAAGGAAAGGAGCTGTTCAATGGTGAGGATCTTAACGGAAAGAAGTCTTGTGGCTGGAGAGATGGCTCCGCTGTTAAAAAAGCACTTGCTGCTCTTGCAAAGGATCTGACTTTTGTTTCTGGCACACACATGGCAGCTCATAACTGTCTGTAACTCTAATTTAGGAGATCATGTGCCCTCTTCTGACCTTGAAGGGCACCCGTACTCATGTGCACATGCCTTCACACAGACAGGCATACGCATACTCTTAAAACAATAAATAAATCTTTTAAAAATTAAAATATAAGGAAATTTTTTGTATTCCAGTTTGAAAAAGCAGACAGCTGTACATCCGCAGAATTAGCATTTTCTCCCCAGATTACTTAGACATTCCTTCTACTGTGAAATGAATTTTCCTTTCTATTTAGCAGAGAAAGAGCAAGCATGTTAAACGTGGCAGGGCAGATTTAAGACAGACAGCCAAAAAAAAGGTTTCCCCTGGTAGGGAGGTCAGACACCAACCTATTTCATTCATGAAGATCTCTCCCCTGACTCCTAACTTTAGTAGCTCTGAACAAACTGAATCCAGGCAGCAGTTCTGAGGCAGTGTGATAACTTTATTACACTCACATGTAAAAGGGTCAGGACAACCTGTGGAACAACAGAGCCTTGCCCAACCCTGGACCCTCCCAGAGAACCACACAGTCAGTTCTCATCCTTCCTCCTAGGTTCCCATACTCTGTGACCAGCAGGAGCCAGAAAGTGCCTGAGTCATGAGTCACATGACTGAAAGTACAGGTAGGGCCTCTCTCCACACTTGGCAGGGCAGTGTGAAACTGTCCTGCCAACAGAAATGCTCAGCAGGTACAGGTGTGTGTCACGAAGCATCTTGGGCTGCTCTCCGGCCATCCAAGATCAGAGAAAACACGTGCTTGCTCATCATCATTCCTGAGCATTTCGGATGGCCACAGAAGTCACTGTTGTTTGTGGGGGCGGGCTTCCAATTTTCATGCTCAGATGGAAGAGGCCGTTCACAGCGGCTCTTTACCACTCCCTAGCTGTATTCAGGTTCCAGTTAGTCAATTAGTAGGTTAGCTGGCTAGTTACTTGGCTCATTGGTTATTTGATTTGCCAGCCAGTTACCTGAGTAGTTAGCTAGTTAAATACCACAGAATATAATCTACTCTGGAAAAAGGGACATTCTTTCACAAACCTCTTAATTCTCCAAGAAGAGGTTTCTAGGAAGATATTGCTCTTCCTACTTCAGCAATTTTTATTAAAGAAGGGTGAACTCTTGGAGAAGGAAGAGAAGAATGATATAATTATATTATCTCAAAAATTAAAAAAAAAAGAATGGACTCAGAGATGACTCAAGGTGGTCAGAAGCATCTAGCATAGTACTCACATCTTTTTCCAGGAAAGGAGAACCAAGCCCAGGAGATGAGGTGACCTGGCAAGGGTCATACATCTGGTCAGTGCCCTTAGCCTTAGGATGGGCCTGCCAGTGTCCTCAGTGAAGCAGGAGGAAGTAGGCTGTTTCCCTCTTCATTCAAGACATGAGGTTTGCTCAAGATTGGCAAGTATAGTTTTAGACATTTCTCTTTCCTGTCACTGTCCCAAACACACACACACAATGCACGTGCACAATGACTGCGGCTGCTGCTGTCTAAAATACTATCTATTCTTCCAGCAGAAGTGTGATTGGTGATGAAAACCCAATTAATACACACTAACTTTAAAAAGATAGTTAAAAACTTATGTTTGAAAACCACAAGAAAAAGATAGACTTGGCTTCCTGAGTCATAGAAGGTACAGGAAGTAGCTCCAGCCAGCATGTTCCAGCAGATGGCAAACACTGGCTTCTTGCCAATCTGGTTCTGCCATGAAATTGTTTTCCATTTCCATCTAATCCCACAGTTCACTGCTTTATTACCAAAATGCATCTATTAGGCCTAGCCACCTCCTCCTTGTCACCAATGCAGACAGGGTGACATGCATGCAGGAATCTGTCTTTCAAACCAAAGACCTAAGTTTGACTTGGTTGCAAATCACCTCACCTAAGGCTTGTATTGATTGGCAACTTCAAAGGGAGGCCAACATTTCCACAGTACCCTGAGCATGAATGAGATCATATTCTGGGGAAGCCCTTGTGACGTTGCTAGGAGTAAATGTGAGGGATGCTCAGGCCTGACTGTGCAGCAGGGTTCCCAGCCCAAGGAGAAGACTGCCAGCAGCTGGGCGGGGCCAGAAGCAAGGATGAAAATTGGAACTGTGGTCTGCCCCACCTGTGTCCACAGGAACGCTCCTTTTCCCACAGTCCTAAGAGGAACACCACTGGGGCAGGTCATGGCTAGGGCCAGCTGTGAACGATCCTGGAATGTACCCTGTCCATTCCTGAAGCTGTCCCACCCCCCCCCCACCCCCTACTCCTCAGTTCTTGGGCTTCTGCCACAATTTAAAGAGGCCTTGTCACTACTTCCTGGCAGATAGGTGATTGCTCAAGGGCAGCAATTCATTCCTTTTCCCAATTTAAACTGCAAAGGGATAGTACGGCAAAGACAAATGCCTGGTCTTCCAGCACCTGGTCTCCCCCACCACTTCAGTGGCATCAGCGGTCTTACAGAAAACAATCAGGGGTTCCGGGACGGGTTGCTGTCTGCAGAGCATGTACCCACGCACTCTGTAACAGACAGAGATAAACTCTGACTGCCACAGTCCCCCCAGCTGCTGCTGAGGAAATTTGCACGGCAGCCACCCAGTCTCCAATTGGTCAAACAGAGAAGGATTGAAGACTGGAAATTCAGTCCCCTGCCCAGAGCAGAGGTAGAGATTGAGCAGACCTTTTCCTCAGAGGTGACAGGAGGCACACAAGCCCGAGTGCCACAACTGACCAGGAGCCGCCTAATCGTGAACCACTGAAGCCATGGGCAGACACCAGTGCAAAAATTTACATAATAATACAAAGAACAACAAGGTAACTCCAGAAGAAAGTGGCGATCCTACAAATACAAGACCTGAACTGAGCAATGAAGAGGAAACAGAAGGAAGCAACACCAAAAGTTCCTTTATGATGGTCATCGAAGATCTCAAAGAAGATATGAAAAATAGCCTTAAAGAAATAGAAGAAAATACAAACAAAAAAATGGAAGATATGAACAAATCTATGAAAGAAACATGCCAGGAACTAAAAGCTGAAATAGATGCAATAAAAAAGGCACAAAATGAGGCAAAGATGGAAATAGAAAACCTGAAGGAAAAAGCTGGAACCACAGATACAAGCATAACAAACAGAGTTGAAGAGATGGAAGATAGAGTCTCTGAAGTGGAAGACTCAGTAGTTCAAATAGATATATCAGTCAAAGAAAATAGTAAAACTAAAAAAGTCATAACTCAAAATGTTCAGGAAATCTGGGACATCATGAAAGACCTAATTTGAGAATAATAGGAATAGAAGAAGGAGAAGAATACCAGATCAAAGGCACAGATAATGTTTTCAATAAAATCATAGAAGAAAACTTCCCTAACCTGAAGAAGGAAATGCCTATAAAGATACAAGAAGCTTAGAGAACACCAAATAGATATGACCCCCCAAAAAAGTCAGCGCGCCACATTATAATCAAGCCACAAAACATACAGAACAAAGAAAAAACCTTAAGAGCTGGAAAAGGAAAGGACCAACTTACATATAATGGCAGACCCATCAGGAATAACACCTGACTATTCAGTGGAAACGAAGAAAGCTAGAAGGACTTGGTCAGAAGTTATACAGACACTAAAAGAGCATGGCTGCCAAACTAGAATACTATACCCTGCAAAATTATCAAACACCATAGATGGAGTAAACAAGATATTTTATGACAAAGTCAGACTGAAAGAATATCTATCTACCAATCCAGTGCTACAGAGAGTATTAGAGGGAAAACTCCAACCTAAGGACCCCAGATACACCCATGAAACCACAAACAGTCAATAATTCCACAGAAGAATACTCCAGAGAAGGGAAATACAAACAAGTTAACACCAAAAATGGCAGAAAATATGAAACAATGGTCACCAATTTCCCTTAATATCAATGGTCTCAACTCTCCTATAAAACGTCACATACTAACAAGATGGATACAACAGAAGCCATCCTTCTGTTGCCTACAAGAAACATACCTCAACCGCAAAGACAGACACAGGCTTAGAATAAAGGGTTGGGAAAAGATTTTCCAGTAAAATGGTCCTAAGAAACAAGCAGGGATTGCAATCCTAATATCTAACAAAGTAGACTTTAAGCTAAAAGCAATTAAAAGGGACCAAGATGGTCACTACTTATTCATCACAGGAAAAATTGGTCAAGAGGAAATTTCAATCCTGAATATTTATGCCCCTAACATAAGGGCAACTACTTATGTAAAAGAAACACTGCTAAAGCTCGAATCCCACATCAATTCTTACACCCTAATAGTGGGAGACTTCAATACTCCAGTTTCAACCCTGGATAGGTCAACCAGACAGAGACTCAACAGAGAAATAAGGAGTCTAAAACAGGTTATGATGCAAATGGATTTAATAGATATCTACAGAAGCTTCCACCCAAACACAAAGAATATACATATTTCTCAGCTCCTCATGGAACTTTCTCCAAAATTGACCACACAATTGGTCATAAAGCAAATATCAACAGATACAAAAAAATGGAAATAATCCCTTGTAACATATCAGACCACCAGGGCCTAAAGTTAGAGTTCAACAACATCAAAAATCAAAGAAAGCCTACCAACTCATGGAAACTAAACATCACTCAGCTGAACCATCTCTGGGTCAAGGAAGAAATTAAGAAAGAAATCAAAGTCTTCCTAGAATTTAATGAAAATGAATCCACAACGTATCCAAACTTGTGGGACACAATGAAAGCAGTCT